>JAOEGS010009252.1:27021-126750 GCA_025447755.1 Corythornis vintsioides | reverse complement strand
AAAAAAATAATTTAAAAAATAAAATAGAGAGATTAAATGACCAGCAAAGAATCAAGCTGAGTCTTAAAACTCTCCAGCATAGGGGAATCCACCACTTCCCTTGGGAGATTATTCCAACATCTAATTGTTTTCATGGTAAAAAATTTTCTTCTGGACTCCAATCACAATGTCCCAAGAACATGTGTTCTTGGTTAGTGAGAAGCAAGTCCAGTAGTGCCCCATTCCCAGTTGGCACATCTAATATTTGTATGAGGAAGGAGTCCTCTAAGCATTCTAGGAACTTGATGGCTGACAAGTGAACTGCTGCTGTGTTTTCTTCCAGCAGATGTCTGGGAAGTTAAAGTCAGTCTCTCTCTCTCTCTCTCTCTCTCTCTCTCTCTCTTTATATATATATATTCCTATGGTATATAGCATGTCCAGGGATACATATTAATCTAAATGTCTAACTCTAGGATTTTCTCCCCTAATATAACTCTTCTCATGCAAACATGCTTTGGTTCTGATCAGTCCATTCGAGCTTATGTCTGCCCATCTCCCCCTCCATGCTTGGAAAGGTACTTTCCATTTTCTTTAACAAGACTTGGTCAGAAACAGTTGGCATACCTCAGCAGATAACTAGTATTTTAAAGTAATGACCTCATTATTTCTTTTCTATTTATTTTTATAGAGTTGTTGCCATGTAAACTGTCACTGCTAGCCTTTGATTTCTGGCCCAATGTAATGTCGAAAAGATGAAAGTGAATAGATGTGCAATCAAAACAGAAACTGACAAGAGAACTCCATAACATGAAGCAAAGTTCAGAAGCTGTTCATAGACACATTGGCAATTGTCAGTGCATGCAGTGTAGCTCATTCTAGGCAGCTAAGGATGGTAACTAGATTTTAGATGATGCATTTATATCTCATATAATAGTATATCTGTAGGTGAGAATGAGATGGCAAGAGAACTCCTCCAAAGAGTGAGCAATGGGAAAATACAACAGTGCATCTTTGCAGGAATGTTTAACACATCAGGTCAGGATAAGGATTGTGTTACTTGCTGGGGAATTTACTGCTACGATGATTCTTTTTCTACTTGCATCTTCCTCTTTTCCAACTCCATTCTATTTTGCCCCTTGTCCAGTTTTCCCAGGTAAAGAGGTCCTTTTGGACCTTCTAGCTTCTTCCCCTGGTGTCCCTGTCTGCTTTCAGGGATCAGTTGCTTTTCTGTTCTCCCTCATGCAATGGAAGCCACCAATAAACACTGCAAAGTTAATTTCTCCTTTTACAAACCTTAGTGGTTTCTATAAAGAGGTCAGGACAGGTGTAGACACGTTTAGAAACAAAACCACCAACAACAAGAAAATTCTACCCAGATGAGAAGCCAGGATTTAAATGTACAAATTCCCCAGCACTTTTTGCTGCTCTTGTTCCCTTCTAATTAATTTGAGAGCAATTGGAGTTTGATCAGTGTAAAATCTGTGATTTTTCTAATTGTGATTTGTTACAGCTTCTCTAAATTGGTTACTCTAAGAATAAAGACTAACTTTTTTCAAACCTCTCATCCAGAAATATTATGATAATGAGCAGTGCCTGAGCTTCACAAAGGATGCCTGCAATATTGCTGTACTATTGAACAGACAGATCATTTATAAAAAGTAAAAGGTTGCTTCCAGAAAAGGCATCTTTATGGAAATGCTTAGCCCTCTAAATTATTCTTTATTCTAAAAAATTATTAATTTAAGAATTTACCAGGAGATTACTTTGATGGTAACATTTGCTTTAGAACTGACACACTACTTTTTAACATAGAGAATAGATCCTTATCTCTACTCCAATCCATATAACATTTTTACAGCATTAGTCTAAAAAATTAAGCTTCCCAAAGTGAAATATACTTGTCTGTGTGTGAGTAGTGTTGGGAGGGAAACCAAAGCCTATTTAAACTAGTCCAATTTATATGAATGACCTCATAGCCACTAAATAAGTCCACATTCAAACATTGAAGTGTTAGGTATCCAATAAATATTCAAGATGGAATCTGCACAATTCACATGGCTGTTGATGTTATGGAATGGCAGTCACTCTGCTTGAAGCTTGTTGGAAAAAAAGAATTTACAAATATTTGTTTTTAGGAGGATAACAGTGCATTCTTTCTCTTGGCCAAGATATTTGTGATGCTATTAGGCAGGGTTATTTGCACACATCTATGTTTATTAAAGATTTTAAAAAGCAAACTTTAATTTTACCCCAACATGGAACATATTTTATTTTATTTTCAAAATGAAGACTTCTAGTCAGCTATCCTATAATGTCTGTGCAGTGTCATTTTATGGCACTCATGTTCCAATACTCTAAAGCACTTAGACAGTATTGTTGACTCCAGTGCAACAATTTGCATACTTAAAGTGAAGTAGATACTTTTGGGGACCTGGGCCTAATACTTCCTTTCATTGTTTGTATGTATTGCAAATGGTTCTGTTTTCTTCTGGATGCAGAAGAGCTAATTATGTTTTAGTCCCTGGACATCCAGCAAGCATAATATAAAACCACAAGCTTATAGCTGTTTCTGACTGCAGTTTTGTCCCAGTGCAGTCTAGCTAAAGGTGCAGTTAAAGGCTTCAACTCCAGAGCAGCTTCCTTCCAATATCCAAGGAAAGTAATCTCCTGGCTATGCTAACAGTCATCCAAAAACCTACCATATAATCTAATTGAACTATCGATTTCCAAGCTAGAGCTTCTATTTAACATTCTAGAGAGAAAGAAAAGAGAGAGAAATAGGTTTTGCAGACATGGTAACACAGTGCTGCACAAACCTTCCTTACATTCTTTTGCTTTATATTCATTTATCATAAAGATTATGCAAAAAATGCAGTTACAGTGATAATGACAGTATCCCCCTCCTTCTCTGAAATGTTTTCTTTTATTTCAAGCTGCAAACTCTTAAACAGGGAATATACTTTTTCCTTAATAAGAGTCTAACTACAAAGAGGAATAGGAGAGTGGAAAGTGCTCCATCAGTGCACCACCTCACATTGTTTATGTGTCTAGGCAGCTGGGAGTACCATCGTCATGACAGAATCTTTCTCAGCCGGTTTTCATTGTTTTGGGTTTTTTTATTGTTATTCTTTTTGGGTTGGTTATAAGTTGTGGGGGTTTTTATTTATTCAAGAGGAGAAAAAGAAGCAGGCAGTTTGCATTTTTAAAATTGCTTCAGAAACCTACTTTATCTTTCATTCAGATTACAAGATCAACAAACTCCCGTGAGAATTCTTTCCTATGAATATCAATTATGTTACTACTACAGTGTGTTTACTAATTGTTTAGAAATGATGCAAGCATTATGGGGACAAGATATTAGTGTCATGGAATTAGAAAAATATTTTGAATATTTGACAAAAAAAAAAAAAGAGGTTCTATTCTGGCAATTCTGTAAGGGCAAACCTTACAGCTATTTTACAGAAAGCTGTAAAACACATTTTACAAATGTGTTGAAAGCAATGTGTGACAACCCTCCATCTTTTTGATAAAGCAAGTCAGGATTTTCATACCAATATGAAACATACTTATAAAAATATTCTGTACTATTAGCTGACCCCAAAATATTTAGTTCATGTAACTGGAATACCTCAAATAAGAAAATGTCTTTATTTGTCTAAATGGCATTTTGACATTTTTTTCTTTCTGATCAAAATATTTACTTTTATGATAGCATATTTAAATTAAGGGGTTAAAAGCACTGCTCATTAGTTTCTCAGGTAGACATATATTTGGAAATCTTGATGTCATGAACTAAGCAACTTTAAGAAGGGTAAGTTCTTCAGAGAATAATTTAAAATAACCTCTGAAAGAATTTCTAGTCTGATTTTTAATATTTAGTCATTGTCAGAAAGTGACACTGGGAGCCTCTTCATCCCATGTCTCTTCATGTCTAGTTTGTCTCTTGTAACAAACCACTTCCTACCTGTCAGCCCCTGAAACTTCCCTAAATAGTCAAACAACATGTTGATAGTTCAGAGCTACAGTTTGCTCTAAGCTTGTATTTTGGTTTTGATCAATGAAGATGAGAACTAGGACATCTGACAACAGCCTATGCTAGTATCATTCCTGCCTATTTTCCACTGGGATTATAAAAGCAGAAAATTTATCTAGAACACCAACAAATCTTCCAAAAGAAAAATTTCTTTCTAGTGGTGAGGTCCATATTCACGTAAGGGGAATGGAGTGACAGAAAATCCCTAGAAGAGATTTCCCCAGAGAAGGAATTACTTGCTTAGGAGCTATTTGCAAGCTGGGATGAAGGAGCAGCTGCAGAGCTGCAGGCAGCACTACACTTCAAGGCAATGTAGGGAAGTTGCTGTAACTGCAAGAGTGGTGAATCTAACTTCTGCAGGAACCTCTTCTGGGCCTGACCATCATTAGATGGACAAAAATTGCCCATCTTAAAAGCAATGAATGCTCATGAGAGTAACTGCTGGTTAAGGAGGAGCCTAAGGAAAAGAACAGCCCCAACACAACTGGACAAACACCTGCCTGTGTCAGCCAGAGGTTCATGATCCATTCAGGCCAGAGAATGGCTTGAAGAAGGTGTGGGAGCACAGATATATGGCATCAAGGAATCACTCATAGGACAAGAGTACATATATTCCTGACAACACTACTAACTTAGTTGGTGCTAGTTGGATATTTACTGCAAAACAACAAAGTGGCTGAATCCCAAGTCCTCTCGTCCATTGATAAATGAAGGTAGAGACATTACTGACATCATTGGCACAAAAAAGGGTCTTTTGCTGATGGATTTTCTTCAGTATTTTCTCATGAATAACAATCAGTCCATGACCAGGTAACTACTCAGCTTTGGCTCTCATTCAATCACATTTTGTAGTTTTCTACTGGTAGACTGTGTTAAAATTGCTCTTATTCCGTTGGCAGCAGTTTGACCTAATGTGACTAATATGTCTTCTCTGTGGGAACTATCCATAACAGGCAAAGTGAAGAGGACTATATGCACTCCTTTTAGCATTTCTTCACTGCTAGGATGGATGACCAATGACTGCTGAAGCCCAGGGATATATCGAATTTCTCCTTATTTACCCTTGTTGATCAAAGTCTGTGGTTATTAGAGAAGAATTCAGCAGTAGAGCTCAAGACATTCCAGCAGCAGGCAACCTTAGCTTTGATTCCCTGAAACAGCTCACAAAAATAATGAGCTAATCATCTAAGTTGTCCCATATTAACTGTGCATTTACATTCTGTTGTTATTATTATTATTATTATTATTATTATTATTATTATTATTATTATTATTATTGTTATTATTGTCCCCCTTATATTAGGAAATTATCAAGACAAAGTCACAGAATCACAGAATTGTCACAGTTGGAAAAGGCCTTGGATCACTGTGTCCAACTGTCAGCCCCCAAAACAAAGAAATGCCAACAAAGATGAACAACACCTCATCATCCCACTAGAGTATGCCCTTGAGTGCCTCATCTACATGGTTTTTTAATACTTCCAGAGATGATTACTCCATCACCTCCCTGGGCAGCCCATTCCAGCACCTGACTACTCTTTCAGTGAAGAAATTCTTCCTAATATCCAGTCTAAGCCTTCCCTGATGCAACTTCAGGCCATTTCCTCTAGTCCTGTCATTATTTACTTGAAAGAAGGTGCTGAACCCACCTCACTACAACCTCCATTCAGGTAGTTGATAGAGTGATAAGGTCTCCCCTCAGCCTCCTCTTCTTCAAACTAAACAATCCCCTCAGCTTCTCCTCATTAAGTTGATAAAATAAATGAATTCTACATCATTCTCCCCCATACCTCAAATTTTAGAGGACTTCACCATAACTGCCAGCACTAAACTGATGGATACTAAATAATTAATAAAAGAGGTAAATCCTGAATGGCTCAGCACAGCTTTGCCCTATTCAGTAGGAACCTTCACTCAGGAATGCAGCTGAAGTGAAACTGTATCCTGCTCAGTGGAGTACGGAGCAATTGTCTGTAATGTTTCTCTCATGTTTCAGCAATAGAGAAATTTCTTGGCCTGGCCATGCTCTTTCACTATGTTGTTCTACTGAAGTTTATTGAAATGGGCTCTGGCATGAAATGCTTTTGCTCAGCTAGCTCTTTACTAGAAAGTGCAGCTTCATCTAGTGACTACTAATAAGGTGTGGTTTTTGTTGGGCATGCTGAAAAGCATCTTCAAAAGCACTTTGGAAAGGACTTAGGCTGTGAGCTCAGGCAATGAAAATAAATATTCGAGCCATATACAATCTTGTAATTCACTCCTTCCTCCTTTACAAGTCATTATACTTCACTGACATCTCCAAAATGAAACATACAATAAAAAGGAATTTGAAGTGCACCTTTCTTCTCAGCACAACTGCAACAATTATACACACTTTACAATGGTCCAACATCACTGTGAATCCATTTACTGACAACATTTGTGGTGTCCATCATGTCAGAGGCTGTCAGGCCACTTTTGGAATTTGCCTACATAAAGCAGCTCCTCCTTCTAAAACACTCTCCCTCCTCTGTCTGATTTCTGTGCTTGCAGGAGGTGTATTGGAAGATTTTCAGAGCTTGGAGATCACCAGTGACAGAAAGGTTCAAGTATTAGTTCCAGTGGTGGAAGCACATTTCAGTGAACTGCTTCTACTTAAATAACTCAGAACTATGTTTCCATTTTTTCTGTTTCTCCACATTCGCATAAATTCAGAGAACCTGTGCAAGTGTAGGTAGTTTTGAAAGGAACAGGGCATTTAAGGGGTTAAAATGGAAATATTCTATTAAATCCTCCTTTTGAAAGTTGACAAATGCCACAGACTACATGGTAACAATGCTCCTAATAAAACTGGTAAATTCTTTTTAAGCAACCTTCTGAATGGGAAGTAAAGAAATTCCAGAAAGTCTTATACTGTCATATTTATTTACTTTGAGAATTGTTTTTTTGAAGAGGTGGAAAGCTGAGCTGCCTGACACAATCACATCAATCAATAAACATGGGATTTTGACTGTATCTCCTATTACAATGCTAGAACTTTCTTGGTTACATTTCTTTGTTCCTTCCAAAACTGCTTTGTAACACCTTGAGTATGAAAGCAGCCAAATAAAACCTGCCTATTCTTTCCAGTCTTCTGAAACTACCTGAATTATAGAGAAAGAAGATGATAAAACTTCAAAGGTTCATTAGGTTATACTGATTTTCTACAAGTGCTGTTAAACTTGCTTCTATTAATTTGGCTTTACAGTGTGCAGAGGAAGCCTTGCAACAATAATCTGCCCAGTGCAAAACCGTTGTTTTCCCACTGAAGCAATCCCTCTGGTCACCCATCCAGCAAACAGGTGAATCATTACATCCTGACTCAGAAAAGATACCTGTTTGTTACAGAGCTGGCAAAGAAACAAGTGCAGAGGAAGTTCTTGATAGGAAGGAGAATTTGTTTTCTCCATCTGAATTTAAAAATGAACTGATTTTGTGATCAGCTCCAGAAGAAGCTACATCTTGTGCTTCATCCAGGATGAATCCACTACCTTTTTTTCCACAGCAACATGCTTCCATTATCCATACATACAAAAAGAGTATTCACTAACAATGTACATGTGTTCACAAATCTACAGCAATTTCTTCATCTGACCTCTCTGTGAGTTCATCTCAGAGGTAGCAAAGCTGCACTTGGGCTGTAAACAGAGAAGAACCAATGACAGCCAGGGAGTCAGGAGGCCTCCCATCTATCAGTCAAGTTGTCACTGCCCCTTCAACACAGGTGAAGAAATGTCAAATAACATTTGCAGCAAGTTAAGCATTCCCAGAAGTGCTACTGGGCATGTATTGGCTCCACATACATGTTTTTCTTTCTTCAGTGAGAACAACCTTATCAGGAACTGAGGATGCACACAGCTTCTCTGCCTTTTTCCCCTTAGGTGACTAGTTTTCACTAAGACCTGAGGTAGAGTATGAAGTATTATGAGCCACTTGAGAGACAACAGGTGTCTAATGCATATACGTGCTACGTTCTGGGTTGTCAGTGAAGATACTAACACTGGCACATCAAATAATAGTGGTAAGTAATTGAAGCAAGGAAAAGGAGCGTCAGATGAGACAACTGAATTGGCATCTGAGTCTCTCGTGAGATACTGAGAGACACTGGTTTAGAAAATAAGACTCTCTTCTGACATAATTTCCAGTGTCTCCTTCTCCTCCTCTTAAACTGAAAAGAATCAGACAAGAAATACCATGTCTAGCATCACTTAAATTTAATCTTGGAGATGTGCAGATGTTCATGCCCACTAACCTTAGGGCAAAGGCTGGGTGTGTGAAGGGTTCTCTAACCCTACTGCCCAGCCCAAACTCATGTTCTAGCAGCAGGTTATTGTTTGCTTCTGTTATTTCTTCTCCTTAGCTAACACATAAAATTTAGACCACTATCTTGTTTACACTAGCAGCTTAACATATACCAGAAATACATTTTATAGACTATCTCTATTCCTTTGCATAGATAATCCTCCAGTCTTCCCCACCGTGACCTTGGCAGGGAGGTAATCAACAAGGAGAATGGAAAAAAAGCCCTCTGCTTCTCAGCACCCTTTGGTGCCAGACTGCAGTACCTCTGCCAGCTGCTCTGCTCCTACAGCCCCAGTGCTGTGCTGAACAGTCTCTGCTGCTCCCTGTGCGGGTGACCCCCATTCCTAACTCATCTCCTTCAGAGTGATGTGCCATCATGCTCTACATACAGAGTCGACTGTCTGCTCTGGCACCTCGATGCCAGTTCTTGGTCTAGGAAAACAAAATTACACAGGTTTCATGGCAGAAAGCAGACTTTATAACATGAGGAAAAAAAGTAAAATTCTGCCCACAAGGGAAAAAACTGCAAGGGAAGTAACCCAGGAGATTATTTTGAGTATGCAGTTATGAGGTAGTTCTAAAATAAATAAATAAATGGACTAGCAAGTATATAAATATGAGTGAGGAAAAATAAATATTCACACAGGTTTGGCTGCTTCATTATTTCCCCTGATGCTTTTCAGACATCTTCACTCTCAAGCACTTAAAACACATACCAAAAATATTTGCTACTCCCTTAAGCCATTTTTAGCCTACCTGCCTAGTGCACAAATACAGTTCCTTGCAACTGCAAGCTATAGCATTGTGTTAATAATTTTTCCCCCAATTCCACTGAGATACCAAGAGAAACTTGAAAGGAAAATCAGAAATTAAAAAGGCAAAGGGATCTTTTAATATGTACTGTCAAACACCTGCGAGGCCTTAATCCTAGATGCCTTGTTTTATCCTTCCATAACACCTACTCAAGGCTTTTCTGTTCAGCAACAAAAAGATGCTCAACCTGTAAAATGAATTGGTACAAAGTCCTTTCTTCCACATAGTGACTGGAGTGAAAGCTCTCTCACTCACTGTGCCCAGAAATCTTACCTCACACGTTTGATGAGGAGGTGACTTTTGGCCTGTTTCCACTTAACCCTCTCACCCACCACCATGTCCTCTCTGTGGGGCATTTGTGCCCAACATGCCCATTCAGAACTGCTGCCAACAGATGGATCAAGCCACATTTTTGCTTACTCACCGTGGACCCAAGCTGGAAGAATCACTGGGTAAAAACCACACCATTCTGTTTGTAAAAGCTTTATGTACATGTTCTTCCATACGTACCAGGGAAAGCCTGACACAGGTGGGGACAGAAAATCCTCCCCAGTTTGCAGAACACAGTTTAGAGGACACACACTGGGTGGGCCTATTTTAAATCTGCTTTTTTCTGTAGAAGTTCACACCCCTCACCATCTTGACAGAAAGAATCACAGAATCATAGAATGCCTTGGGTGAGAAGGGACCTCTAAAAGTCACCTAGTCCAACCCCCCTGTAGTAAGCAAGGACATCATCAACCAGATGTCTTAAATCTACTTCAGATAATATTCTGAATATATGTTTCTTTCTTTATGAACACCTTAAAGGGGTAATTATCAAGTGTTTCTTTTATTGTAAAGGCTGTTTTGCAGCAAATGGCAACACTCAATGGCAACTTCAACTTTCAAACTACAAATTCATTGGCTATCAACAGACACAAACTAACTCTTCTCTCAGAAAGCAGAGATAAATGGTGAGAAAAAAAAAGAAAAAAACCTCTTTAAAGTCTATTACTTAAATTTTTACAGCTTTAGGCTTTAAATCAGTAATAAAAAATGCTCTTTAAATTACTTTTATGTTAATCCATCCACCATGATCTGCAGAGAGCTCTTTAAGAAGACAAAGAGACAGACTAAAGAATATCTTCACTTGTGTTACTGTCAAACCTGGCATGGTTCATATTTATCATATTATACTAATATTTCTTAAAACTCATGTTTTTGCTGCATTAGAGTATTCTGATGGAGAAGGATATATACCCTATTAGAAACACAGAGGATTTTTTATTTGCCAGAATAAGCAAAAAACACAGATTTGAAAAAACACATTGGGAAGATGACATTTGACTACGGGCCTCCTTTGTAATAAGAAGGTGTAACAGCAACAACTGGCAACCAGCAGAAGTGCAACAAAGATATGATTACCCCTGACTAATATAGACAGAAAGATAGAAACTTTGTACTGTATAAAAATAAAACTTATTCATGTAAAAAAAAAAACAAACAAAAAAAACCCAAACCAAACCAATTACAAAAGGAACTACTTGGATGTCTGTAGAAATAATTCTACAGATCAAGAGTCTGAAAACCTTTCATAAAGCACTTCAAGGCCCAGAATGAGCTGTGAACTGATACTGCCTTCTGTCCTTCTCCTCCAGCCTTCCTACATCCTTTAAACCCCCTTCCCAGCTAAGGGACATCAGAGGATTTTATGGAATTTCCATTGGACAGTCCAATGCCTGTCTTACTGAATTGGGAACTACTTAGTGGGTACAACAAACCCTGCAAAAGATGTGAGTGAAGATCTGTCACTCTGTTTGCCTACACTGGATGCTTATGCTTGACCTAATTGACAAGAGGACAGGTAAGCTGTTTCCCCAGAGCACAGTGGCCATTCACAGAGGCTGCCCAGTGACAAACTGCTCTTGTACTCTTGGGTACTGATTATAGGTTTGTTGCTGTTAAAACTCCTAACAAATAAACCAGCTGATCTTAGTTGACATAGAGTTAGGGTTGCTCCAGAGCACTTCTTGGCAACATCATTACCAATGAAAAACCAAATAAAATCACTCTTCAGCTAGAGCCAAAAACTATTTGTGTCACTATCAAGGCTTTGAAATCCCACATATTCATCGAGGCTCACCCTGAACCAGGAACTTCCCTAACATTTCAAAATACATTTGCCAGCAGCACAGAATTCAGTCAGGTCAGAGTTGTAGGTCTGTTCTCCTTCCTTCAAAAGGATAACGTGGAACATCATTAATAACAGTCCAGGGCCATCAGATAAGTGTGGACAGTACCTATTACAGTGCATTATTGAAAATAATTATAGTTACAAAAAATAATTGTGTAGCAACACCTACAGAAATTGGGGATTCATCTTAAACAGTAAATAAAAAAAAAAAGTATGGAAAACACAAAAAGCAGTTCATTCTTAAAATAATAGAATAGCTGGGTGAGAAGTGACCACAGTGTGAGATCTATTGGGTCTGAATTCTTATTTGAGGATTTTCTCTATTTTTAACAACAATTAACAGTAGCAAATGGATGAGGAACTGCAGGTTTGCATGACACCACAGAACAAGCCTGCCACACCTTTCTATAAATTGCATAGTCTTCCTCTCATCTGGTCATGCTTTTCTATCTGCATTAACCCACCTGGATGTAGTAACCCAGTTCCACCTTAGAGGTTTTCTTTTCAAATAAAAATATTTCTTTCTAAGCACTAATATATAAAGAATAGGGGGGAAATATAATTTATCACATCACAGTACCTAAATAGGTAGTTGGGCTGTAAGTTTGTAAATCTGGCTAAATCCATCAATTTATTTTGACATATCCATTTCTTTATGACAAATGAAAGGAACAGTTCACACCTTACATGGCTTACATTTCAATATTCAGACATCTCTGAGACTCACAGAATCACACAAAAAGAAGGACCAGCTCAGAGAAAGCTGGCACGTGTGGGGAAGGTACATGCTTCTGAAAAGCAGCAGACATGAAGCAAAAGAAAGCCTAGAAACAAAGGAATCCCAGAGATACTGCTAAAACTTACATGCCTGAAAACAAAACAGCAACAAATAATCTTTATGTGATCCTTGGAAATTAAATTCCAGGACAGTGCATGAAAATTAGGACATGGACAGAAGAACCCTTTCAGACCAGAGCATCAACTCTCTAGCCTCTCTGTCCACTGCAGCCTGAGCCAGGCTCGCTGGGAGAGGCAGAGCCCTGCAGTCGGCTTACCCTGCCCAAAAATCTTTGCACATCTACTCCTCACCTCCACACCACACTAGGACATATGCATGAAGATGCTGGCAAGGAGAGTGTGCACTGTACCCTCTGCTTTTTCACTTGAAATAAAGTCAATTCCATTTTGGAGAATCAAGCTCGTCTCAACTGATGTATAAAATCTGCTGCTAAGATAGGGGACTCTGCCCATAATCACATTAGACATGAATAGGGGGAGGGACATTTCCTTCTGCTATAATCAGATTTGCCAAATTTAGGTATATTTGTGACATTTTAGACAGTTAGAGCCATCCATCAGCATCTCTGTCACTAGCTTTGGGTGTGCAAAAATGGAAACAAGATGTTGCCTTGGAATGCAGCTTTGCAAAATTCTGCAGATTAAAAAACATCTCACTCCGAGTCCAAGTTTCTGTATGTAACTAGAAGCTACCACTGTAACATGATAAGCAAGGTAAGTGCTGCACTAAATGACCATATCCCTGGTCATTTAATAAAATGTTAATAGTTGGATCCTGAACTTACTCAGATTAACTTTCCTATTATTTACACAGAACATCGTTAGGCTATCAAAACAGAGCACACTGCAGCCCAGAAAACAGGCAGTGTGCTGGGGAGGTGGAAGAAATCAGCATTCTGGTGTGGTAATAAAGGTTTCTTTCTCCAATGATAATCAACTCTGCATAATTAAAATAGCTCAGACTGCTGAACTAATTTTCAGACTGGAGGTTTCTTCCTGTAGCAACACTTACACACAAAGTTTCTACTGCGGCTGAATTTAATCGTGAGTCTAATTACAATTTTAATGAATATCTTCAACACTGCATGTAAACTTGCACTTCACAGTCTTGCTATCAGAGCATTTTAGAAGCTTTCTGCATTTAATATAAAGGATTGTTCTGAGAGAGGCTCATGGCAAAGCAGTATTTTTTAAAAAGAAAGCTTTAACTGTATTTGGCCAAACTGGAATAACGTTTAAAGTAGGTTTAATATAATTTAAAGTTTTAATATGCATATTTTGGAATATTTTTACTATATGTATTATTTTGCTGTTTCTAATTGAGTTCTAACTTAAGCATGGTCCAAACTCTATCTGTTCAGTTACTTTTCCTCCCTTTCACTCCCTTTATGTAAATACTTAAGTCTTACTTGTAGATTTTCTTACCAGAGGGCAGAAACCCATAGAGGAAATTCTGTTAGTTTGCAGAAGAAAGGCCAGAATTAATAGTCAATGCCTAAAACCCATACCAATAAAATATCAATTCTATCTGAATTGTCTGATTTTTTATGTAACTCTAGTGCAGTGAACCAACAATTCTGCCACAGCCTCACATAAATCAGAAGCTTTTTAATTAAACACACAAACTGACTATTCACTATTGAGTTTCTTCTTCTAGAACAGTTTTGTTCATTTTACACTCCCCTCCAATTTGCAGCAGCCAGGCTGATGTATCATTTACATTACAGCAGCACAGGTTGTTGGCAGTAGAAAACTGGCCTGGTAATTCAGCAGTTTGCAGATGACATTTCCAGGTCCCAGGCAGACATGATAGATTCAATATGACAGGGTATGAGCATTCCCTAGCACTTATTGATGTAGCCATCAGTACTGAGCTCCTCAATACAAAGTGGTTTTATGTTCCAGAGCTAAAATTCAGTTAGGGTTTCTATAAGGAAGCCTATTCAGATGTCCTGAAGGTTTCTGGGGTTGAGTTTTTCTCCCTATTCCACTTCAAATAAGAAAATATCTTTCTTACTTGCTTTAGAATTTAAATTTAGCAGGAAATTCTTCAATCGCCGAGTCCGAGTTCCTGCTTCTGTATAATAACAGTATATAATCATTTCCATTAATTTATAAAACATGATGTTGAAACGTGTTAGCTTCCTCGTCTCACTATTCCTACTGGGAGATTGTTCTAGAACCCCACTGATTTACTTGATAGAAAACTCTCTTGGATGTCTCCTGTTAAGTTTTCTGTGCAGGAGGATTTCTTCTACAGACCCAGTCCCATTGTCCCCAGCTGTGATGCTGGCAACTTCTGCATTCACAGTTCAACACAGAGGCTTCTCAATCCAGCTCCAGGAGCCCCCTGTGCCAGATAATGCCACTTAGACCTCCAACCAGCTGCCTCTCACATGTGGCCCTCGAAACAGGATGCAACATTATGAAGCAGATGGGGTGCTGAGTTCAAAGCAGATTCATGAGAAATGCTGCTTTTCCCAGCTGCAACTGTGACTGCAGATCACAGCTCCTCCCACCACACTCTGAGTATCCACCAAGTTGAGAGATCTGTTATATAAGATTAAGAAGAAAAGGATTCAGAACCCTGAAAGGTATATATTTCATAGCAGTGGTTCAGAATAAAAGCAGTTTTCATTATTTGTTTTGCTTTTTCTTGCTTCAGTTCAAATGATCATCTAAACGCATCAGGTTTGTGCTTGGGTTTTTTCTATGGATTGCATTTAATTTCATGAAGAAAATATTAAAAAGTTGGGTTTTTTTAATTTCGAAGTGTATTCAGAAGCTATGGAGTTCTTTAACCTGTGCATTTCACAGTAAATTCATCCATACTTCACTAGAAATGGAAGAGGTTGACTTTTAATTTATTTTTCTTTAGCAAACATCACCTCAATATAGGATCGTGTATATCTTCAGCTGTTTCAGAGACAATAAATGGGGAAATTTTGCTTTTCTAATAGTCTTTTACTTCTAAATATCTCCTATCAGATAAATATCTGCAACCTAGGAGGTAATACAGATATCTGCCCCACTACCAGCATGGAAGCCATGCTTCTACTTAAGTACCAGTACAAAAACACTGTCCAGAGATTAAAAAAACAAACAAACAAACAAACAAAAAAACAACAGCAAAAAAAAACAGAGCTCAAACCATGAAAACCAAAGCTTCTCAGGAATTTGCCAGTGTTAACCATGCTTGTGCTTGTAACAGTCCAGAGTTACCCAGTGTTGATGCTGCCATGTGAGGCAGAGCCAAAGGTGCTCACTGAGGACACGTTGCCCCATTCCATGCTGTGTGACACAGAAGCAGCTGTAACTGAAACACTGGATAGGGAAAGGCTGTGGGTGTAAATTCAAGGTGTCTAAACTGATCTAACTGCAAACCAGTGTGGCAAGGTGCTTCTGTATCTCTCTTGCTCCTGCCCAGAGGCATGTTGCCACCTCTTCCTTCTGCCTGCTCACACAGATGATCTCACTCATCTAACAGGTAAATGTAAACTTCTGGTTCCCTTTCAGTCACACTGGTAAGCAGGTCTGGCTGACTGGGTATCTGTGCACTGGTGGAACAGGGTGGCTGCAGAACTCTACAGCCCAGCACCAGGGATAAGGACAAAGATTTCTCTGAAGGTGGCAACTTGTCTTCTTGCAATTAGATCTGCATAGACTGCATTGATAACCCGCACTATGCCCACGATCTTGTCTCTGATTTCAGGCTAGCATGTGATGCAATAATGACATTTTGGGGTTTTAAAATATGCACACAGTGGAAGAATGAAGTAGCTAAAAGCACAATGAGAGCTGGAAGTACTTGCAGAAAGGAAAACCTTAAGGAAGTTCACACAGCACTTCAGATGTACATTGAAAGAACAGGGGTGGAAAAAAGAAGGTACACAGGAGGTGGTCTGATTTTTCATATAGCACTGCCTGATACAGAGCACAAATATTTAATAGTTTTCAGCTATCTTAGATGTAGAAGTCTAACTACGGAACCATACCAGCAACTCGAGGAGCACTGCATTCCTTCTAAAAATGAAACACATGAAGTATGTGCTTTTAATCAGGGCAGAGAAGAATGTGAAATTACAGAGGGGGTTGTGATCAATCTAAGCCAATTTTGCAAGTCTAACTAGGACCAGATATGAGATAAGATTGTAATTGATATCTAGAAAAGAAACCGAATGTTCACTGAAAAGCACATTATTAACCCTGAACCATGCAATTAGAATTTTCAACACAACTGTAGTTGTCCAGTCCATAATGAAGATTATGGGATTATGAAAGAGAAGAGATCCTCTGACACTGAAATCATTCTAAGGATGCACAACAGAAGAAAGATGTAATGAAAAAGGTTAAGGGGGAGCTTCAAAATTTGTAACCATTATCATCACAATTCATGTAAACTGCAAGAACAGAAAGAGTTAAGAAAGAAAATTAAATAATAAAATTGAGTTTATGACTTCACAGTCATTTGTAAGTAGTTTTACACCAGTGAAAGAGTAATTGTTTATCGTATTAAAACCTCATCCTACACTCTGTCTCATTTAGCATATAGGCCAAAATGATGAAATATCATGATTATTATTATTGTTATTGTTATTATTATTTTAAAATAAATAATTATTGGACAGTTTTAATCAATCCTCTGGGGACAAAGTTCACACAGGAAAACCAAGTACAGATAATTCCATCAACTGCAGAAATATTGCTCTTACCTTATGACAGAAGCCAAAAGATGAGCCCAAGAGACACATTGTTGTGGGCGTGCAAGAGAGAAACAGATAACGGAGCGAGTACACACAGTGAGCATTGTTTTAAAAATAGAAGAAATAAAAAGAGATAGACAGCTCGAGATCATACTGTATTTACAGCTAAGTTACATAACAAGGAGCAGGTATGGAAAAATGGAACATTTTTACCACCTGCTGAACAAGAAATGTTGATAGAAGGGAAGGGATAGAATGTATTTCAAATATTTTTCATCTGTGATGTGAGAAATTGTCATAATAAGTAATGTATGAAAAATCAATCTCATATCCATGTATAAAAAAATACACAACCATTTTTTCATATTCATATGCGAATTCCAGTCAATACCTGGCTGTATCTGAAAACATGGAAGTTTGATCCTATGAAAGATATTTTGGTTTCTTTAGAAAAACAGGGGGGAAACAACAGAAGAGTATCACTAGAAACTCTAGGTAATTTTTGGCAGAGCAACAACTAAGACAAAGCAAAATGACAGAAATATAAATCACATCAAGCAAAATCAACAAATAGGAAAAGCTTTCATTTAGAGAAGCTCATGAGCAAATCGGAGGAAGGTGAATAATCCATAGGAAACTGTTGTATGCAATACTTTTAATGTTGGGATAAAAATTCTGATGCTTCCTTTTGTTTCTTCCAAGTCATCTTGCTAGGGTTTGCTGGGAGTCCCTGTGGAATATGGCTGATTCTGGCACAGGTTTTCTGGAGAGATCGCTGGAGGTTTTCTAAATTGGTCGGCAGTAGATTTTGCCAGCACTCATCTCAAACTTCCCCAGCTCTCTCCAGGGTGCAGAGTAAGCTGGATCAGGTTTCATGTTTAAATTAATTTGGAATTGCTTTTTCCAAAAGTGACTGGAGTTTGCAAGTTTTACTGCTTTCCTTTGCCGGAGATGAAATATTACTTTCTGCCACTACACTTTTCAGAGTCTCCAGCATTTCAGCCTACCTACATGACCAGATCCTTCTTGCCTTTTACCACAATTCATTTGTGTTCCGTTCTAAATTTTTCTTAACCAAGTACAGTTCTATTCCTGTCAGATTTACCCAGTTCTGAGATCCCATCTGCTTGGTTATATATTCTTTAACAGATTCTGTTTGCTATATGCTGACCTAGTTCAAAGTTACATTTGCTCATTGACTGTTCTGTACTCCACCTTCTCCCATGTTTATTTCACCAGAAAACTGTACGCGTTTGCAGTTGGGATTTTCACCTAGGGCGTTTTTATAGATTAGAAACAGTACAAATTCAAGTATTGATCCCCAGGGACCCCATTTAATACTTTACCTAAATTGAAATAGCTACACTTACAATCACTTTTTATTCCATATGTGTAACCACTGAGCTATTCATCCAATTTCATATTACTGCATCTCCTGAATCCTTGAAGCTCTTTACTGAGGGCAGTCTTGTGACAATGCTTGCTGCTTAAATACACCACATTATACCCCTGCGGTGTACATCTGAAGTACACTATGTATACAAGTTTAACATTGCACATGTTGAGCCACCTAATGATTTTCCTTTTGCTTATTCCTGATTCGTTTATCAGAAAAGGAAATTATTCTGTTCTTGAAGAGGTAACAACAGAGATATGCACAGAAAAACACAGTGATCAAGACTGACCCTCATTTTTTGGCTATTTTCTCTAATGTGGGTTTGGTTGCTCTAGTTAGCGAACCCAAAAGTGGCAAGCAGAGCAAAATGCCTCACAGACAGATCTTAAACTCCTCTGAGTTGCATTTCCTTTCTGAAAGCTCTACCATTCCCTATAAAACTATGACATTTTACTGTGAATTAACACACAGCTCAGATTGAGCAAGCAGATCTTGTACCAGATAAAGACTCCAAAACTCCACAATTCCTGTGCAAGCAAAGGTAAAGACAAGCTAACCTAGCAATGAGAAGAAAAGCTCCAACCCTAGCAAAAATCTCCCTGCTGACAAGAGAGGTAGAAGGGAATTTATGACAAGTCAGGCAGGTTTGATGCACAAGGTTAGTGTAGTCCCCCTCTCCAAGCAAGCTCCCAGATGCTGACATTTCTCTCCCTGAAGGGGAGACTGTATGAGACTGCAGAAGCAGCTCAGTGTTACAAAGTTCTCTTCCCAACTCTACCCGTTGAGGAAAAAAACAAAATAAAACAAATGTCTTTTCTCCTGTGCTCTCTAACACTAGGATTTACGGAGAAGTTGGAGGTTCTAATGACTTCTTTAAGGCTTTTCAAGGAACTAGAGAAACTCAAGGCCTGAAGGAAAAGCAATGATGAAACTAAAAGCTGCTCTGCTGAAACAGATTCATGTACAGCAGACTGGAATACAAGAACTTCTGGATCTCAAGATGGAACAGATACAGAACAAACTACACTGTTCATCCCTCATAAGAGAAGCTTCAGTCCTCTCAGAATGGGCACCAGGACTGAGGACAGGCAGATGTCAATTCTGCTGCAGTGATCTGCAGGCTGGGGGAGGTGCAGAGTTAATTAGAATTCTGGAAGCCTCACAACATTAAGCAGACCAAACCAGCTGATAACCCTGTCAGACCAACACTTTGGAGCTAGTATCAGAAGTCACACCAAAATAAATATTTGAAGCACATGCACATAAATTCTTATTCTCATATATAAATTCATGTACATACACATATGCCAGGTAATCTCACAGCTCTTTGAGGGTCTATGTCAAGATTATTCTTCGTTGGTTTGGCTTTGTTGGTTTGGTTTGTTGTCTTGATTTGTCTTTCCCACACTTCTGATGGCATTAATTGTTAAATTAATATTAATTTATTTGTTACCTTGCTCAGGGACTGGCTGTAGAGCTCAACAGAACTAGACAGAACTTTCCCTTCTAAGCACAACTCAGAAGTTTGTTTGTATTATTTTAAATGTGTTATTATATCATTATGTAATATTTTTTCTATCTTTATCTGATACACCATCTGATGCACACCATCCATCACCACTTCCAAATTCTTCTGTTCACAGCTGAGGGGACAATTGAACTTGATTCATTAGATCAGCCTTATGCTGCCCATTTGATATCTTTTCCAATAAATATCTTTGCACTTTTCCTACGCTGCTGCCCACACTTAGAGCAGTGCCCTTAAGCATCTGCAAAATTGCCTCATTATCCTCCTTCAAATTTTCTTTGCATCAAATCTTGTGCTGAGGTGAGGTGGGGAGAACAGGACAACAGGACACAAGAGCAGGACCAAAGCCTGTTACTTTCTGCAGAGCTGCAGCAGAGACCTGAGGGTACAAGTAAAGAATAATTTTGTTGCTGTTCAGCAAGTTGAAGGATTCTTTTTCCCAGCATCAATAAAATAATTCTACATTAGGTTTAGCTACAGAACCATGACCCTGAAGAAAGGACTTGGGTCTAAGCCAAGTGTTTTTCATATTCAGTTTCACTTTCCTGGTATAAAATATTTAAGAAAATGTAATTCTGCTTAAAATAATTCTATAAAAAAGTCATCACATTCCTGTCTTTGTTACATGTATCAGAGTCAGACATTTCAAAATTATTTCATCCAGCACAAGACTTCAGCCTCCCTCATGCTGTAAGTGCTCAGTACTTGGGAAAGCCTATAGAGTTCATAGTGAAAGGAAAGACAATGCAAAATGAAACCAAAATTTCTGAACGCATTAAAAACCCTCTTCCTCTCATCTGAGTGTTTGTATTGTCACCAGCCGTTGGAGAATGGGAATGTTTCTACATAAAACAGATTAGCACTAATGAAGTCTCTGGTAAACCATGTGGAATGTCTGGTCCTTCTGTCTGTTCAGGCTGTGGAAAAGCTCTGCTCTTACTGAGATTTTAGAAAATGACTATTTTTTAAGAACTGTGAGTGATTAGTGTTGTGAGTGACATTTTAGTTTAGATGGAAAGATGGAGATGTTTTCAAGCCTTTCTTAAAGATGATTAGAGTTTCCGTTCCCCTAATCTCTGGAACTTCATTCCACACACAAGACCTTTTTTTTCCCCAGACTTTACATGTGCTTCTGCATCAGGTCTGTGATGCTGTAATACAAATAAATAAATAAATAAATAAATATTCTGTAGTTCTGAATCTCTGTAAAGAAATGTTTTAACAAAGAACAATATATTGCAAGTTTTCTGGCTCAGGCAATTATTTTTGTTAACTTGCAGATTATTTCTTTTTTTTCATTTTTTGAATTATTTCATTTGACTTTATAAATAAAGATTTAATATATTCTAACATTTATATAACCTAAGTTTGGCCTAAAAATGTTTCGTAATAAATGAATCCTGAGTAGTTATGCACATTAGGTCCTTCTTTTAATCTAGTATTTTTTAAAGGTATGTCAGACAACCAAACTATGTTCATGTTTAAAAATAAATCTTTAATGCTGCTGTCCTGAATATGCAGCTGTGGAGAATGCCCCCAACAAGGAATGTTTTCCTTCAGTAGTAGTCCAATGCTTGGGCCTCTCCCAAAAGTGGTACCTCAAATTCTACCATATGGCTGCCCAGCTGGCCAAAGTCTGTGAAACTCTAAGTCACAGGGTAGTTTTTGGGTTGGTTTTGTGTGTTTGCTTCTATTTTTTTTCTGCATCATCGAGGAGGCTTATTGATTTTCTGCAGACTGGCTGCAGCAGAGCCTGTTTTCTTCTGCTCAATCTATTTTAGGGAGGTCAGTGAAGCACCTGAGGTCTGATTTAAACAGGGAAGGAAAAAGAAATTTGAAAAGACTGATAGATCCAATACTTCCTTCTTCACCAGTGTGCACAGGAACCAGAAGGATCCTGAGACCACTCATCCCACTATGTCACCAGTAATGTCTCCTTTTTATGAAGTGAATTAAGTCAGAATATGTAGCAGCTGAACTTAGTAGAGAAAGAGTTTTCTATTAGTTTCCATGAAGAAGAGTCAACAAAGTCAGCTATCCCTTCAAAAAAAGTCACAATTAAATTGTTCAGTCCCAAAATGAGATGTCCTCAAAACTGAGGTACCGTGACATGTGGGACGAAGACAAGGAAGCAGATTACTGCAGGGCAGTGAATAATTTCTTGACATAGAGTGCTCTGCTGGTGATCTTTCTCCTCCTCATTTGCCCCTCAGAACTTTTCAATCTCTGTTCTGCCAGCAAAATACTGTCCTGTACAGTCCCCAGGTACACCCTTCTGATGCTGCAGGGCCAGAATGCCCACATCCATTTAGAGAGACATGCCTCTTGGCCATCTTCTTGATTAAGGTTCTCATTTTTTAGAACTCTTAGAAAAAAAAAATAAAACCCCCACTTCATTCTTTGAAAGTAATTAACCTTTTGCAGAATAGTCATGCTGCATTTCAGAAGGTCAACAGTTAAAGGATGAGTGCTTTGGCTTCAGCTCACCAGGCAACACATACTCCCTTGGAGACCACAGTGTACTGAGTCAAGTCCTGGGTCACTTTTAGTGATTTTCACACAGAGTTGACTTTACTGCAGCAAACTGTAGCTTTTAAAAAATTTTAGTACAGTACTTCACGTCCAGACTACATAATAGGGTCAAGCACAAAACCATTTTTGTGTATACCAAGGCATTTCATAATGTTAACATTTGCTAAATCCATCTATTAGCATTTCTCATTTGGTCTACTAAGGCAAACTAAGAGAGGCTCTGCTGACCCCGTGAATGTAAATGGATGCTCAAGTTACAGTTGGGAATGTGGAGCTCATATCATAATATCATGTAAGCATCAGTAGCTTTGACTTTAAGATAAAAAATAAAGATGCATCTGTGTACTGAAATTTCTTAAGGAATTACTATTTATACATATTCTTCTGTTTTTAGATGTTTTAGCTTCTGTTCTTACAGGAAATATAACCAACATTACTAAATACTGCAGACATACCCATTTTTCTGTTACTTCTTTTTATTTTAGTTTCTTTTTAGATTTTCTTTTTTTTTTTTTTTAGACAAAACTATGAACTCTGCTAATCTGTTTTGTTTTGATTTTTACAATGTCTTTCCTTGCCCTTTTTTAAAGGTATTGAGAATCACAAAAAACATTCAGTGAGTCTGTTCTTTGCATTTTACAGCCAACAGCTGAGTTGTTGAGTGAGTACTGAGGGGTTTTATCAAGGACACTTCCTTAATAAATGAAGCTTTACCCCTCCAGATTAATTACTTGGAGTTTTTTTTTTCAACCTGGCTAAAAGCAAGACCATAATTTCCAGACAGATCTACTATGTCCTAAAAAGAGACAATACCTTTTCAGGTTTTTACCACTATATCCATCTCTAGGTTTGTTCATTTGAATCTTAGCTAAACTGAAGTTTATCTCTTCTTCTCAATCAGATTATTAACCCCACCCTCACCTTGACTTAGTCCCTTTTATTTCAATGGCATTACCTCCACAGAAAGGCAAAACTTCTGAAGTACAAGGGATCTGCAAGCTGGTGACTTAGCAGTCAGGTTATTATTAGCATCCTTAGCATCAACAGTTCTGCTTTTTGCATTATTTTGAATTTTCATTCTTTTCTTTCCTCCATTTTAGCCCTTTAATTAGTCTTCAGCCATGGAACGTGTTCTTCTTTTAAGATTTGCTCAATAAGGTAGTTTTGGAAGAAAATTTTTATTACCATTTCATAGCAGTTTTGGTTTATTTTACTTCATGGTTCAGCATAAACTAATCCTTGGTTAAGGCACTGTGTGGCTCCATGGAGCATTTTGACATGCCTAACATATTAATGGTTCAAAATTAGCAGTCGTCTCCCTTCTCTTTCCCTTAGTTTATCTCTGTGTCACATTTTAAATAAAAAAGGCTCCTTCAGGACAAAGTCCATGTCTATGCCAAGAAGAACGGGGTCCCAGGCATCAGAAGCACATACAGATGTTACGTAACATTCCAGGCAGTTCTGTGAGGGAACCTTTGGAAATTAACAGGTCACATTTTATTGCTGTTTGATGGATCTTCTTATAATTTGCAACAAATTATTTAGCACAACTATTTTATATACAACATTTGTTATTCAGCAAGATTTAGCAGCAAAAATATGGTTTGAATCTTTTAAATTTCAAACGGCATAATAGGCATTCAAGATGAAAATCATTCAGCAGTGACTAGTTTTTGAATTACTTACTGAAGTTAACTGTCAGTAACAAATTCTGTCTCCATAGCACCACATGCAGACTTCTCTTCATGATGAAGATTATTTTAGTGGTTGAAAAAACAAACTTAGGCTTAGATTCAGATTTTCATATTTCTTCTTTCAGTTTTAAAAAGATTTTCTTCCCTAGTCCAAACAAGCAAATGGCTTAAAATTTCAATATGTTGCAAAATTCTCTGTTTCTCCATTCATAAGAAAGAGTAGGTGTTCATTGAAATGACTTTGTGTTTGACTTAAATTCCATCCACTGGCTGAGGTAGTTCCATTTTACCTTCTGGAATAATGGAGAAAGGCACTTAGAGCAGAGGTCCATCTAGTCGTGTCAGCATTCTGGCCATTACCAACACTATGAAACCATGGGCTCCATCAGAAGTGTGGCCAGCAGGCCAAGGGAGGTGATTTTCTGCCACCCTGCCTCCACTCTGGTGACACTTCACCTGGAGTAACTCTGTCCAGCTCTAGAGTCCTCAGCATAAAAAAGACAGGGACCTGCTGAAGCAGGTCCAGAAGAGGGCCACAAAAATGATCCAAGGGCTGGAACTTCTGCTATAAAGATAGCCTGAGAAGTTGGGGATTGTACAGCCTGGAGAAGACAGGCTCCAGGGAGACCTTATTGTGACCTTTCAATACTTAAAGGGGGTCTATAAGAAAGATGGGAACAATCTTAGCAGGACCTGTTGCAATGGGACAGGGAGGAAAGTTTTTGGACTGAAAGAGGGTAGATTTAGACTACATATAAGGAACATATTTTTTTTACACTGAGGGGGTAACACTGGAACAGGTTTCCCAGAGATGTAGGTGCTTCATCCCTGGAAACATTCAAGGTCAGGTTGGATGGGGCTCTAGTTGAAGATGTCCCCGCTCATTGCAGAGGGGTTGGATTAGATGACCTTTAAAGATCTGTATTCCAACAGAAACATTCTATGAGTCTATGAATCTATGTATTGTTACTTTCCCAAGATACTCTTCATGTATTTGCTACTGAGAGACAGAGGTACCTGAATTCCAGCAGTGGATTTGGGTGGTTTTTGCTATTAATTTGGCCAGTCACTATTTAAACGCTTTAAGCACAGATTTGTTCATATATGTATGATACCTAAACACACATACATACATTAACACACTAAGCATACAGTTAGAATTTGAGTCAAGGCATTCCACTGATCCTATGCATCACTTTTACTTCTGTTCTAATGTTCTCCATGAAATAAAGAATCAAAGCCTGCTGGTTAACTTAAGATCACTCTGGAATCCTTAAAAATTCAATGTCAATTTGAGTTATTTGTAAGTTCCCTTTAGAAAAATTACCATATTATTAGAATATTAACAAAAAAAAAAAAACCCTTAAAAATATTCTAATAATAAGGTAATCAACAGAAATACTGAGAGACTATGCAGCATAACTACTCAGTCATTACTTCATAATAACACTCTAAAAGTTCTTTTAGCTAATGAAGGTTACCCCACGTTGAGCACTTTAGCACCTTGGGTCTGTACAACATTGTACCAATGGGGAAGATCTTTGCATCTGAAGTATTATGAACAATAGTTGTGGATATTTTCATGTTGTATTAAAGATTTCTTCTTATGAAAGTTGTTGCTACAAACCTTTAACAATAATGTAGCAATAAAATCTGATAAATGAATGCACAGGATGCTTCACCAATAAATAGGTTTCATCCCCAAACATGAAAGCAATGCCTGAGGGCAACTTTACTATAAATGAGAGAGCAGGAGAAGGGAAAAGCATTGAAGCTGATCTTGCCTTTGAGCTATGCTGACCATGGGATCAATAGCTATCATTTAAAAGAAACCTATATGTCACATTGCAGACATTTAACCTGTGTCAGGTGGCACCATGTGCACACACAGAGAACTTCAAGTTCAAGTTCAGCAACTCTTCCCTGGAATTTTGAGTAGTTGTTATGTTTCAGACAAAGGTAACTTCTTCTTACAACAGCCTGCTGAAGCTAGAGCTCATTTTAATACTAAATTTCTGATGTTTCAGATGGTAATGTATACTTGGGATCACTGGAACAGAGACTATAGTGCATGTCTGCATAAACCTTATTATCAGAGGAAGGCATGTCATACTCATTTGATTAATCTGAAATGATCATGAATCTCATTTCATTCCAAAGAGGTTGGCATTTCATCTAATTTAACTAAAATCTCCCTTCCAATTGTGAAGTTGCCGAGCTCAGTAAATGCTGGTATTGTTTGTATTGCCTGACTCAACTGACAACCCTCTCCACAACATTCTGTATTTTTGATATTGTAGCCTTATCACGGAACACTGAACATACAGATAGCATACACGTGTCCATGGAATTTACAACGAGATCCAAAAAGCCTTCAAGACTATTACCTGCATATAGATACAAAATACTTTTGTCTCCAAAGGCACTGAAGAAGTAAAAGCAGACTGTACTGAATGCTAGATGACTTCATATATAACAGCACTGTCTACAAAACCCTCTGGAGAAAGAGATTTCTGATAGTTTCATCACTGTGCAATCATCATAATAAAAGATAATCCCTTTACTCCAGGAAAGTTATAGTCTGAATAGACAAGACAAAAGGAGAAGAATCGAATGTCACAAAAGTGAAATGTAGATAGGTCAAGATCTGTCAAATTCTATTCTAATACTACAGGGAGTAGTAAAAAAAAAAAGCTTCTCTGGCAGGAGGGTTGGACTAGATGATCTTTCTAGGTCCTTTCCAATCCCTGACATTCTATGATACAGTCATCAATACTCAGAAAAATACCACACATATATGTATTGTACTAATACATATTGGTACTGAGTCTTGTTCTATAAGGATAACAACAAGCAGGAAAAATACTGGCTTCCAAGCTGGCTCTCAGAATCACCCTCCTTTCAGACAGCAGTCCTTTGTTATGTGAGGCATAACAGAAAGTGTCTGCTGTCACCAAAACAATGAAAAACACAAAGTCTCACTGAAGTCTCAGAGGAGACAGAAGACAATAATTCCATGCAAATTACCTTCCAATAAAAATGAGGGAGAAAAGGCTTTATATGTATTTCACCATTTATTTCTGTTTAAAAACTATCCAAGTAGTCTTTGTCTTGAGGAAACTAATATCAATTTTCTCTCATACCAGCAAAGTCCCTAATCCTGTAAAATTATCTTCTGTGCCTGATGGGAATGGGATAATAAAGAGTTCCTAATCTCTCTTCAGACAGAAGGAGATCATGCATAGGTAGGTCCCTAATCTCTGTTTAACTCCACCCACACTGGTATAAACACAATGACACTTTTCACCTTCTCCTGTTTCCATTCTCCACTTGCACCCACCCAGCAATCACTGACAACCTCATCCTATGTTTTTAAATTCTTTCTCCTCAGTGCCCTAGAGCCTCACAGAAAACAGGCACAGAAATTCTGAGTAACCCTGGAAAATGAGTTAACAAATTCCAAACCCACCTTTTTATTTCAATACAAGGATGGGTTTGCTTTGATCTGTTCTAGTGCACTAAGATTTTTCAGAGAGCAACAGCTACAGAGCTGACAGCAATGTCTTCCTGCTTGTACAGCTCCTGGAATATTCCTTTTGAGCAGTAAATCATAGAAGAAGCTGATGATACTTTACTGCTTTCTGTGTGCTCTCATCCTCATCAGAATTTGTTCATGGTGTAACTGTACTGGTGGCTGCTAAGCAGTTAAGATAAAAAGCAATGCAGCATTTGAGAAATAACTGCTACATCCAGTGAGATCCACCTCAACACAGCCCTTCCCCTCCCCATTTTCCTATTCCTCCTTCAGACCCTGCCCATTCTGCTGCTGTTTCATGCTTGGTAACAAACACAGCTGTCTTCTGTGCTCACTTTTTAGGACAACCTCTTGAAAAGAAGGATCTAACCACATTTCTAGGGTCTCTCTGATATCTCATACATACACAAGGAAAAACTTTTCCCAGTGAGGGTGACAGAGCTCTGGAACGGGCTGCCCAGGGAGGCTGTGGAGTCTCCATCTCTGGAGACACTTAAAACCCACCTGGATCTGTTCCTGGGTGACTTGGTCTAGGTTATCCTGCTCTGGCAGGGGGTTGGACTAGATGATCTGCTAGGTCCCTTCCAACCCCTAACATTCTTTGATTCTGTGATTCATGCTTTTGCAAAACCTTTCTTGTTTCTCAAGCTAATGTTTCATGCACCCTGACTCCCATGAACCCCGGCTCTCTCCCAAGAGCCCTGCTGAGCTGTCACAGAGGAGTCTGCATAGAAACAGCCAGGAGCTGACCTAGAACCAAAACCAGGAAAAGATGGAACTGGTGGACAGAGTGTCAGACCTCAGAAAGCAATGCCACTCTTTGGGAGAATGAATACACTACAAACCCAGCAGCTTGGAGAGAAGTCCACTTGAGAGTAGGTATAATATATGCAAATTTAAAGTTCTTAGAATGTGACAGACAAATAAATAGTTTTGATTTTTTAAATATGTAAATAAAAAGATAAGACAATTTTTTAAATTTCATCATTTTTACCCATAGATAATAGTAACTTTGTAGCTGCAGGCTACAAACAAGGAATAAGTGTCTTTAGCAAGCTATTTGGTGGTAAGAATCAGCACCATCTTTCTTTCATAGTCTTCCCCTATCCCTTCCTTTTCTTTTAAATGTTTCCTTTTGGACACACAGAAGATATTTTTGTTGTGTTGGGGAAAAAAAAAGAAAAAGCAAAGCCTCGAAATATAAAAACTAATTTTACTAGAAAGCTAATGACTGCACCATAACCCAGATTTGCTATGGCTATTGCATTAGGGAGAAAGAGTTATGAAACTTCATGCCTTTATACATTTTGTTGAGCTTGCAATCCTGGCTGAAGGAGAGAGCAAATTCTCAGGTGCTAACATCAAATTGCTTATTGGAACAGCTGCTGCCCTGAGCTGAGTAAGCAGGACATGCAAGGAGGGGCTTTTTCTAGGTTAGTCTGACCATCTCCAGTGTTAACAATTAAAAGAAATATCTTACAATTAAAATATTGTGATTGCTATTGCCCCTTGTCCAAATGTACAGACACAAGGGTTGGGGGTTTTCTGCATCTCTTACTCTTGGTTCCACTGTTTCTGTCTCTGGTTGAGCTCTGCAAGGTGTGGTTTCAGTGTCCTATTCCCCAAGATGCAAAATCTGGTGGTGGGGAGGGTTGGGTTTGTTTTGTGTTTGCATTTTCAAGGGGTGGTGTTATTGAACAAATATTGTTTCAAGTTGAGGACTGGAAATGCAAATGTTTTCCCTTTTAGGGACAGGTGAACTCAGAGCTAATGTTAGGAAACTGTATATTGTTTTCCTCCTTCCAAGGGAAAAAAAAAATCTTACAATGTCACTATTGCAGGAAATCCTTCAAAGTACTGATTTTTTTTTCTTTGAATATATTACAAAGAAAAATGTTCACTGATTTTTATGGCATGTGGGCAAGGAATGTTAAATATCATAAAATAAGACTGATTGGAATGTAGATTATTCAAGATTCACACTCTTCAACTTCCAGAGATGAGTTTGGGTTCTTTTGTTGACTTAGATGATTAATTGAATCATTTACTTGGGAGCAGGTAAGGCTGAGTAACTATTAGTTGCTCCGTGATGGAAACAAGATTAATATTATGGCAAGCAGCCTATTTTGGCTGTCAAGGTGGAAGCAGGGGAATGCTAGAGCACCTCTCTCCAGACACTCTACATTGACAAGATCTGCAAGCAGGTAGGAGTGCCTGAAGCAAAAAGCATGATTTTGTAGAGCAGACTCCCTTAGACCTGCATTATTACCCCTTCCTGCTCCCCTTCTCACTTTCAGGCTTTATTTCCTTAATCTTTGATTTCACTCTTGGTGATTCTGCATTATTTTTTTTTTTCACTCTAGTGAAGTAGGGGTTCAGCTCCCACTGAGGAACAAAAAGCACCACTCCTGAAATCTGCTGCTCACTTTGAGCAGCGACTTACCAAGAAAGTCAGTTTCTGTTTCCAGCAGGTTCCAATTGATGTTAGAAGCCTGCAGGAAATGGGCACATTGCAGCATCTGATTAAAGTCTTTCATTGCTTAGATTAATGCAGGGTCAGCTGGTGAAAAATCTTTCTTTAATAGAAAGCAAGCTGAAACAAAGCTAAAAAGCCCATTCAGTTAAAACTCAAGCACAAGAATAAATACTCCAGTCTTGCAAAACAAATCCTAACAAATGTATGGATATTTCAAAAACTCCTAAAATGTACTTCTTCCCAACAGCAAAAGGGTTTCCATATTCTAACCACAAGCCTCCACATTTCAATAATTTGCAGAGGTTGTTTATCTGGATACAAAAAATCAGCTTCAATACTTTTTCATCCCAATTTACGATAAACAAGTAGAAAAATACCAGAAGTTTGATTTATGAAAGTCCAGAAGATGCATCTTAGGACAGACCCATGATGTAGCCAGGCCCTTCCTCCTCACCACTGGAGTCAGAACTTCCACATTTTCTGAATCAGTGTTTTCAACTAATTTTTCATCCCAGTATTCAAGCAGGAAACCTGCCAATCACTAGCTTGATTCATAATTCTGATGCTTCATATGGCCTCGGTATATCAACAGTCTCCTTCTGCTTTCTAAATTGTCAGGTTCTCAGATTTCTTGCCCTTTTAACAACCCACTCTGAGATTTAATCTCCCAGGTGCTTCCTGTTTGCAGATTGTGGAGCAATAAACAGCAACAAGTATATGAGTTTGCTGTGTCTTGCTAGTTGAGAAAGGTCTGAAAGAAGGAGGATGATATTTATATACATTGTTCTGAAAACATAGTAAAGAGCTACAATTATATTTAGGTTTAGTGGAAACTGTTAGAATGTAAATTCTCCTGAGCTAATTCACCAAAAACATTCAGTCATTCTCTTGACTACTTCAGAAGTTGCCCTTGGGCCATTTCACTTCTAAATGAGCTCCAGAGGAAATACAGGAGAGTCTGATCAAATGTGTTCTGAGCACACTTTTAAAAATAGGTCCATTCCCAACATACACATGACTATAAAACACGTCTCTTGCCAAAGTAGAATCAGAGAATGTTCTGCATTGGAAGGAAAACTGTTCCAGTGCTTCCCCATCCTCGGTGTAAAAAAAATGTCCTCTTTATATATTCAGAGAAAAGAAGTTGTGGGGGATCATGTCAAAGACTACAGAAGTCCCAGTAGATGTCATCTGTCTCTCTTCTCTTGTGCACTGGTTTAGTCACTCTGTATACAAGGCATCTAGGTTGGTTAGGCAGGACTTGCCCTTGGTGAAGCCCTACTGGCTGTCTCAAATCACCTCCATGTCCTTCAGGGAAGATCTGCAGGCACAGAAGTGAGGCTGACAGGTGGGTAGTTCCCAGGGTCCTCCTTTCTAGCCTTTTTAAAAAGGGGTGTCATATTTCTCTTTTTCTTCGAGAAAGCCACTTGCTTTCTCAAAGTCTTTGAAAAGCTTAATCCAACTGCCTCCAAACAACTTTGCTTTCCTCCATTTGGACTCTCTTTGCCTATTTTTTGATCAAAATAGTCTTGCAAGTCTTGAACACTGTAAGGGCCCTCAAAGCATCTCACTGCTGTTTTTCATTTTAGTTGCATGTCAGTTAGAGATGACTTCCCAATGTTGGTGTGAACAGGTGGCTACCTCAGACTTCTTTTCCAGACACATAAATAGGCCTCTTATTCTTAGTTGTTGTTTTCTTGGTTATTTACTTTGCAAAGTCAGACCACCCAGCTTTGCCAACAACGCCTTTACTAAGGAAGTCTGTTCAACTTAAATACACAATGTTAATATTTGTAATGTAGCAAAATGGAGTCACATCATAATTTCCTACACAATCTCCTCTCCTTTTAAAGAATGAATAAAGAATTGATGAGCCTCAGTGACTGTTCATACAGATAGAAGGACCTAAAGCATACCAGTTTCCTAGATGTCTTTGTCTGAAAAACAAATTTTTTTGGTCCCAAGATATTGGAAAAAATATATGCAGATATGTGAAAAGAAAACAGGGCTGTCTTCCTGAATCTGCCTGCAAGCTGTTGTGACTATGATATGCTGCTATTACTCAGCATATTCCTCACAGAACAGAGGACTGAATTTCAAAACTGATTAAAGTCTCTGCTATGAAAAGGCCGCAGACCCCAGCTAAGAATGCAGCCAGGAGTCTTCAAATGTTGTCCCTACAGCAGTTTTATGCAAAAACAGCATACTACAGTTATTTATAATGAAAAATTACTTAAAACATAAGGATTGTCATAGCAGTCAGAAGGGTTGTGAGGGACCCCTGCAGCAGTTATTGGCAGAGCATGAAAAAGATGGCACTTCTTTTTTGCTCCTTCAAATTGTGCATGGGATGTGGGGAGTGGGAGGATAAAGCAGACTGCGGACTATCCCCATGAAGAATTTGGCAGAAGGTGATGTACTCATTCTTCTTCTAGTTTTTATGAACATGACTTCATGTTGTAATGAGAGGTGAACTGCTCGGTGATATAGTACAAACAGACATAAGTCAGCACAAAAGCCAAAACTCGAGATGACTTAGCTAAGCCACAAGGTTGCTGACAGAACTTGTCTATATAGGAAATTTACTGCAAGGTGAGCTAGAACACAAATTCATAGCATGTTATTCATTTCAGACAACATTCCTGCGATGGTGAAAAGTAGCTTTCTCCAAAAGGAGCAGACCTTATGCCCTACTAAAAGCTGAGAAGATGATATTACACTTGCTCTTCTCAATAAGTATCTGGATGATTTGACAGCAGAGCCTAGGTAGCGTACTGTGAATCCACACTAGCTAACTTCAGTTATATTCTGTATAAGAACATGTTTTATTTAAACAGAAGATTGAAAAATTAGTTGGAACTCTACAGTATCCAACTCTATCATACAAAAAAAGGATAAAGTTTTTATTTGTTTGAGCATTATCCAGTCACTCAAACTACTTCGTTGCTACATGTAATTTAGTTTTTCATTATCAAAGCCCAGGGCCTTTAAAAGGTTTGCAAGATGTCTCCTCTCGATTTACTTGCTGCAGTACCAATGTGTGTTGGCCCTTTAGAACTTTCCTTCATCTTTAACATAATTTATCAAAGAAGGTAGCAAAACCCAAGTTGATCAGTTTCTCTGGTTTAATTTAAAAAGGCAGGTCATAAAGGCCTTGTTTCTTGACCAGCCATGCTAAAGTGCTGCTTTCACATATTAATGTGACATGACTTGTACAATCATAATTACTTTGACAAGATAAAGGGAATTAGTTAAAACTTAATTAAAACCACATGCCTTACAACTGTGACATTGTACATATTTAGTAACTTTACTTCTTTGTTTCTGGTTTATCAAAAGGGGAAGGGGTCCACGTGAAATTTCCTGGCCTTACAAGTGCATCAATTAAGAAAGAAAATTAAACACTGATCAGAAATAACCAGATAAGAAACAAACCTGAAATAAGCCAAGTAGTGTGATTCATGGTTAGTAATGAATTTGCTCACTGATACCTACATATAAAAGCATCAATAAAAGACAAACAGCAGCTCTTCTTGAACAAGTATGAGAAGAACTGTTCAGTGCAGAGGTAGGCCACAGAGATGGAAATCTGCAGTGACTCTGTAGCATTATTGGTAGCCCTTTCCAAACAGGCATTACTGAACAGCACCATGAAGAACAGAAATAAGGCTTGCCTTTTCACATTACAAATAAGGGCAATCAAAAGCAAACAACAGCACTCTCTGGTTTATCATTACACTCTACAGCTCTATAGAAACTATAGAGGGAAAGCAGATAGTCTAATATTGCTTAAAAGTTTAACCCTGTGCAGTATAGCATAATAAGTCAGCAAAATCTGGTTATGTGTGCTTAACTTTAGCAGTGATACCATTTTCCTATGAAAATTTGACTGTACAGATGCTCTGTTGTCATCTGGTGTCACCTTCTCATTTCTGTTAGGCATTTCCCCAAGGGCAAGACCATATTATTGTGGTACAACCCCTCAACAGCAGCAAAACAAAACATTACCCTTGCCAGGTTTTAGCTGCAGAATTATCTGTCATCTATCTATCTATCTATCTATCTATCTATCTATCTATCTATCTATCTATCTATCTATCTATCTATCTATCTATTCTTCTACTATTGTAGAAGTCATTTGCTGCTTTTAGTGCAAACATTCTCAGTATGATCTGGGCTCCATGGTGACAGTTTCCTATCACTTGGATTTGACTGTTTCAATCAGCTTTATGGGCTCCTGATTTTCAATATCGCTATAAACTTTGTGTGACTCAATGTGTTTCTTAACCCTTGTCTGCCAGAATTAAATAATAGTAACTATGGGGAAAGAGAAGAAAGCATGAGTTGGAAAACTACTTACTGCCCTAGTGGGGCAATTGGCTCCTTCTTAATTAAAGAGGTGTCATATCCCACACTGGTACTAGTGGTACCAAAGAAGCTCTGGGTTTTAATAGGGTTTGCAGCTGTTTATCATCCTGCTTTAACATGCTTCTGAAGAGCAGAGAAACAGTTAACAGCACTGACATTTACAGTATAACTAGGTAGCAGCATTAATACTGTCAAAATGAACGGGCCCATCGAATCTGTCAGAGCTATTGTTTCAGGTCCCTGCATCCAGTGTCTCTTTTTCAAGGCTAACAGCTAGGGATTGGCTTCTGTATTCAAACAGAAAACACCAGCATGGTGAAGAGAGTGTCTGCACCAAAGAAGCACCACAAATCTGCTCAATCAGACCCTCACTACTGTATCCTGAGGCTGGAAGCATGTGAATCCAGGAACAGTGCCAATACATCTAAAGATGTAGGAATTTAAGAACACTCACAAGCAACATTTATACAAAGACATTTCTGGTTTCCTTTGTAAAGGAATGCTGCAGAAACAGACAGATCACCAGACTCTTAGGCCTACCACAAAATCTGACTCAAGGTCTGACTGCTTTGTAGTGACTGCAGCTCTTAGAAGCAGCTACAAGCTAGATTAAAGCTGGCTAGATCAAGTGTCACTGGCAACATAGCTGCAGCAATGCAGAATGTGACACCACCTACCTACTTATTTAGTCAGCATCTCAAGGGTGAGCCTTGGTGTGAGCTGCCATGAACATGCCTTTGTACAGAAAGCTAATGCAGGCACGTAACCCTTTGAAGGAGAAAACATCACAACAGCAGTTTGGTTCCTCTGTTCACATTACACGATACAAAAATGTTTCACAAGGATCAGAAAAAAGATGCAGCAAAGTTTTGCCTCTGACCAACATTTTGACATTTTCTCTAATGGCTTTTGGTGTATAAGAGCACTTTATAAACACCTTTTTTTAAAGAGGTTCCACCTTTTCTGGCTGCTGAAGGAAGGTGAGTTATGTGAAATACAATCCTGAGATTTTAAGGTAAAACTAGCAGCTTGCAACTCATAAGAGTAAGAATAATTAAGGTGAAAAATAAGTCATAAATAACTAATAAAGCATAGTCCCTGTTCTCCTATGATGTGAGCCAGACTGCAGCTACTTCAGTCAGAGTCTATCTACATGTCAATTAGACCACATCTATATTACTATCACATTAGTGTTATATAAACAAGTTATATATGCCTGCATACTATGAAGTATAATATGCTCTATACTACTGTAATGCTTCTAAAGCAGATGTTGCTATATTAACAGACTAAATCTAGCACAGCCTCATCTTCACAAGAGTTAAACAAGTAGCACTAATAAAAATAATTTTTTTAGATATAACAAACTTACTGTCAGGCAAAGGAAATTGCTGCAATGATTTAAGACATGTTTGCCTGCAGTTCTGTACCTCACCCACCTGGCAGAGATAACTGCCCCCACAGCAGAGACAACAGAAGCAAACTCCCATTCACAGTTTAGCACAAACCTGTCTTCACCAGCAAGTTAAGCAGAATGTGAACTGGAGCACTGATAGCAAAGATACATATTCCTTTCTGCTCCCTCTGCTCACCTGTAGCAATGGGGTAACGTAAAAAAATGAGACCCAATGGCATCTTCTCTCATATCAGAGAAGTCCCAACATGTGAGTCGAGGGGGATCAGCCAGCAGAGCACAATTTACCCTGGCTAACAGAGTTCTATCAGCAAATGTCCACCATAGAAATACGCTCTCAACAAATCTAGAACATTTCTTAGCTAATTACAACTCAACACTGGAACTGATATGCTGCAAGCTGCACATAAGCAGAGTGAAAAAACCTGAAGCATGTTCTATCATTAGCTTTCAAGGTAGACATCCCTTAGTGACTAACAAAATCATCCTCTTGAATCAAATGCAAATGTTAATAAACAACAATATACTCTTTTATGCAACCCTGTGGCAACTATTGAGATCTGCACATTTGTATATAAGTGAAACTCTTCTGGAACCACATCACCTACAAATGTGGAAGATGTGAAAATCTCTTTTTTTTGCCCTAGCAGTAACACATCATGTTTAGTGCTGCAGAGAATGTTTCAGACAGCAAAAGTAAGTATTTGAAATGCAAAATTATTAAGAAGAGAAAGGAACATTTAGGGGCGTAGCAAGGTATGGCTACTTTGAAGACTGGGTTAATTTAAAATCCAAATTAAATGTTACATTTTTAGTTTACAAAATACTCTCATTTTGAGTCACTCTATATGGTGTCAGTTGCTTACTGAAAGGCACAGTAACAACACAGACATTCACAATAAAATCCAGACCTGAAAAGGCACAGGGAAACGAGTATGAGCTGCCAGAACCACAAAAGATCTTAAATATTTTCTGCATAGATACATGACAGTGTCAATGGGTACATAAGAGATAGAAATATATATGTAAGCCATATAAAAAAAAGGAGACTTTTTTGCTTTGAACTTCAAACCTACCAAGTTGCAGTAAAATGATACCCTCTGTCTTGATATGAAAACCTCTCCTGATTATGTTTTTGTTTGCTTCTCTAGCTGACACTACACATGGAGCCAATTGCTTCAGAGAGTTGAAATCCATAAAACTTCCAAGATCTCTCAAGATTTCATTGGTGCCCAGTTATAGAGGACAAGAGGCAACAGGAACAAACTAGAACTCAGGAAGATCCATCTGAACATGAGGAGTAATTTCTTTCCTGTGAGGGTGACAGAGCACTGGATCAGGCTGTCCAGAGAGGTTGTGGAGTCACCTTCTCTGGAGACTTTTGAAACCCATCTGGTTGTGTTCCTGTGTGACATGCCCTGGGTGATCCTTCTCTGGCAAGGGGATTGGAGTAGATAATCTCCAGAGGTCCCTTCCACCCCCTGCCATTCTATGACTGTGTGGTTTTGTGATCTCTTTCTGAGTTACAAGTATATTTAAGAAAATTTTCTGCAGATGTAGTACAGTACTTATATCTATAATGAAGTTCATCTGACACATTTTTGTCCCCTCACTCAATTCCACAAGGTCCTTCCAGAGTTTCATCAATACAATGATATTTGTAAACTTCAAAGAGCATAGCACTGGCCAAGCACTCAGAGATTTCACTGACTGTTCTCTTCTCCAGGTCACTAAGGAATGTGTTGAATAAAAATGGCACTAGTACTGATCTCTGGGATTCTCCTACTACTAACTCTTTTCCTTCCTGAAGTGACCTTAAAACTCAACCGTCTGCTTCCTAAACTTTTATCACATTTGAGTCCTCAAAAGGACTCAATTACCTCAATTCTGGGGGTTTTTGTTTTTTTTTTGTTTTTCTTTTTTTCTTTTTTTTTTTTTTTTCTTTTTTTTTTTTTTTCTTCCAGGGCTCTAGCTTCTACCTACAAAAAGTAACTTAGACACAGTCTCAACCAAGCAATAATCCCCAATAATCCCCATGGTTTCCTACCTCACATGCTTTGTGTACTAGAAGATGCTTTTCTGGGTTTCCCTTAACTTTAAAGATGCTAAAACCTAATCTTTTTCTTGGTCCTTCCTTTCAACTCTATCTCTTACTTTTTCTCTTCCAAACAGCTCCACTGCTATTTGTACCAATCTTTCTAACTCAGATAGTCTTTTCCCTTATTGCATCATATCAGTTGCTTTACTGGCTTCCAGTGGATTAAAGGAAGTTCCTTTATTTAAGAGGTATATTATTTTCTTAAAGAAAATATTTGGTTATCTTGCTCCAATATTATTCTATATGTTTCCTTTTAAAAATATGTTTCTATCAGCATTTTAAGGAGTATTTAGCAGAAGGGAAAGTTGGGTAATAATTTCATAAGCAATATGAATGTCTCAGAAATTATCTGCCAATTTGTGACTTGGTTACACTTTCTTTACATAAATGATTTACAGATGAAGTACTAAACAGACCCCATTAAAGGTTTTTTTCATCTAACTAGCAACTTGCTGCTAGCTAATCTGGTACAGCAGGAACCATGTCAGAGGGGAATGATCAAAGTGTTGAACTAAAAAATAAAGTAAAAAGGATTGTGTGACAACAGTTTGATGTCTCATTGCAAAGAGAGTAGGGCTTGGAAACAACTTTCAACATTTGGTTGTACATTCAAAATTCAATGCCCGTGCAGCATACACCAATTAAGAAAGGAAGGGATGTTTGCTAATACGATCTAAACTATTGGTGGTTTTCTGGTACTTATTAGCACCTACTTGTCTACAATGGCGAGTGAATGTTTTGGATAAAGGAAGTAGTTGTTAAATATTCAATACTTCACTTCTGGCTACATACCTTATGATAAACAGAGGCCAGCCAGTTAAGCCAGCTAAGGCTGTCTCCAAATGCAGTCCATCCAGCTGTGAAAGAGTAGCTCATCATTTGGGCTAGGAACTAGAAGTTGGTGTCTGGTGGCTTCTGATGTTGATCAGCCTGTTCTCGTGTGCTGCTCGAGACAGAAGTTTACATAACTCGATCCATTTACCCTAGGGATAGTTCAAGATTCATAAACTATCTGATATTACTATGGATATTTTCTGTAAAATAGAGGAAGGTGAAGCACTTCTTACATGAAAAGGACCTTTTTCTCCCTTAAAGGGTGGGCCAAAGACCTATTCTAAGTTATAAAAAATAAACAGAGAAAGAAAAGAGCAAAAAAAAGAAAAAGCATGAGAGATTCTGGAATCTCATCTACAGACCTACACCTATACCATCAGCAGATAAATGGGTAAAAAAGAGATGAGACTAGCACAAAGTAATCAGACTAACTCTGTATAGTCTATCAGCTCCTTTCTACTGCCTTCTTTGTTTTCCTAATAATTTCATTCTGTAGACTGCTATACAGAGGCAAGATTATATTTTCTTGTAACAAACTAAAATATTGATAGCAAAGCAGTTTTTATTTCATTGCAGCTCCAGTATGTTTAGGCTAATGCAAAGTGGTAACAATAAGCCTTAACCACTTCCCTTGTGTTTCATTTAGGTGGATTTTGTCTTCCAATTAGCATGTCAACATGACAATAATCAGAACAGGGCTAACTAATGAAGTCATGAACTAATGCAGTTCAGTCTGAACTAGTCATTTTTATTTTTCATTTTTCCTGTCTGCTTTCCCCTAGTTGCAAGGACAGAAAACACAATTCCTGAGAGACGTTTTGTTGTCAGCTACAACACTGAGAAAAGGAATATTAAAATGTTGGATCCTGGTTTATGCTTTTGGAAAGCATCAGCTGGGGGTTTGTTACATAGACCTAACTGAAAAGAAAAAAAAAAAAGTTAGATGCCAACCTGAAAGCAGAACTCCAGGGAATTTTTTTCTTTAAGACATGCATTTCAGGTTAAAGGAAATGTTTTGTTTGATCTATGACAATTCCAGGAGCATGTTTAGTACATGGTGAGAACACAGCAAGGAGGAGATCCTGCTTATGTCCTGACAGCATTTAGACTATTTTTGGGGGGTTAATTTTCCTGGAAGAAATAGGCCTGGGCACTGCCTCTCTTGTCACTGTCCAACACTAAGCAAAGAAGATTCTGATCTTCAACTTCTTAGTCCCTGACAACAGAAACTATTAAAAATCACTTTAACCTTTTCTTAAAGATAAAATGAAAAAACAGTCAAAGAAGTGAAATTGTGGAGTATTAACTCAAGCTTTCATATTAACTACCTCTTATTCCTCTGCCCTTTACTTGTAGAGACTTTTTTAAAGGGAAATAGTCCTGTTAATCTTTCAGGTGATATTAAAGATAGTAAGAACTCTCCTTCTAGCAGTTGATATAGGTGGGAATTGCTGTTAAAGTTCAGTGTTGCCTTCTTGAAAACAAAACAAGAAGAAGGCCCCTAAAGCTGAGGCAAGAGAACAGCAAACAATAGAGGCAAAGAATGCAGTATTTGCTGCCAGCCTCCCTACAAAGGCAGAGGCTGCACAAGGTTTTATCTGCTGCTATGGTGCTTGAATGTCCTGTACCAACATTAACCTGCCCAAGACATTGTTTTTAGTTGCCTTGTAAATTATGACTTCACGGCAGTGTCCCAGAAGAGGTGTTTTTAGCCATACATGTCAAAACAGAGGGCAAAGACAAGGTGGGGTAGGGAAAGCTCAAACCAGAGACAACAGGAGAACTGAATAACACAGCTGTGGTGTTCCTTTGGTTGTGGTATTTTGTATAACCACAATAACTTCTTGGAGCAAAGCATCTTAATACTAAGTATTCTTAGTAGCAAGGTGCAGCTATGATGCTTGAGCCCCCTTAGTTCAGCCTGGCTGTTGTAGCAGACCCAGCATTTGTTGGGATGTTTAGGGAGCTTTTCATCTGCTTTCCTGCAGACAGTCATGAGAAGAAAAGCACATGGCAGGTAGAGAAGTATCAGGATGGGCATAGTTGCATTTACCAGAAATTCATGTAATTCAGCTTACAGGTCTGTCAGTAGGACTTGGTTTGGAAAAAACTCATGCTGTGGTTATATGAGACAATAAATGGAACTCAAGGATTCCTAAGTAACCAGATCAAAAATGCTGTGTCTGCAAAACTTACATAAGAACTTAAACTCACTCTGGCAACTCATATTTGTTCAAAAACATTTGTATTGCCAGGTTTTCTTCTGGATCAGATATCTCCTGTCTTTTTACAATCAACATAAAACTCATGTAAAAGTAAGAATACTGGCACAAACTTCTTACCATGTTCTGACTCAAGAGACAGAAATGCAATTGTGTGCTTGTGCCTGATACGGATCTAATTTGACTTGCTGGATGATCCTCCAGAACACAGGTCTTTTATTAAGGATCATGCAACCATAGGCACTGCTGTTTTGGTTTTTGCAAGCCATTTTAGATAAAGACTGGATTGTAACCTCTGACAATTTCAAGTCTAGGCCTCTGCTGAGCTATGACACAGATTCAAATTCTCTCTGATTTAGTACAAGGATTTTATCAAAAGCTCCATGCAGTCTGCACATCACCATTCTTCCACTCCTCTCAGATTTCATCATCTTTGGAAAGCCTCATTTTGTGGTATATTGCAAAAGGCTAACTCACATTTCCATGTCATGACCTACTTCATTACTCTTGCTTCTCCTAAAGACTGTGTTTTCTTTTAGTCCTGGACAAAGTTGGCAACTGACTTGGAGACACATTCATCTTGATTCTGTTTTCTGCCCTAGGCATTGCAAAACCATCCGTGCTACCCTTAGGCCTAAGACTCAGGATTCCATGGGAACATCTGCCAAGTAATCTATCCAGCAAGGGTAAAATAACCCTGATTTTCCATCATTTTATGGGCTATAAAGACTACTAAGGCTCTGTCTCCAAGAATTAAGGCATTTTATTAAAGGCAGTGCATTGAGAAGGAAGTTAGAGGTCTCTCCAGCAGTGCCCTTTGGGCCATATCATAAGAGTAGGTCATGTCAATACTGCATCTCTCTCAGGCTGTATGGCAACAGACTGATGAGAACTCAGGTGCTCCTGCAGAGCAGTGCTGGCAAGAGACACACCATTGTATGCTGGGGCCAACTGGCTGCACAGCAACTTTGCACAGAAGGAGCTGGGGTTCCTGGTGAACACCAGGCTGAACAGGAGACAGCAATGTGTTCTTGCAGCTAAGAACTTTAATGCTATCCTTGGCTGTATTAGTAGGAATGATGCCAGCAGATTGAGGGAGGTGATCCCTCTCCTCTGTTCTGCACTGGTGAGGCCAGACAACTGTGTCCAGTTCCAGCTCTTCAGTACAAGAAAGACTGTTGGAGAGAGTCAGGTGAATACACAGATGATGAAGGCAGTGGAGCACCTCTCATATGAGGAAAGGCTAAGAGAGCTGGGACTGTTTGGCCTATGGAAGACAAGGCTGAGGAGGGATTTCATCAATGTCTACAACTATCTAAAGGGACCATGCAAAGAAGGAGCCAGTGGTGCCCAGTGGCAGGACAATAGACAATGGGCACAACCCAAAACACAGGAGGGTCCATCTGAACATCAGGAAAGCCTGTTTTACTGTGAGGGTAACTGAGCACTGGAACATGTTGCCCAGAGAGGCTGCGGAGTCTCCATCCTTGGAGACTTTTGAAATCCATCTGGAAACAGTCCTGCACGGCATGCTCTAGCTGACCCTGCTTTAGCAAAGGCATTGGACAAGATGATGTCCATAAGTCTCTTCCAGCCTCAGACTGCACATCTGGAAGCTGTGCTTGCTGACCTTTAAAACCGCCTGCCCTTTGATTTGCAGTGGCCTCTTGGAACAGCCTTTGACACAAGAGATGTTTCAGTAGTTTTGTGCTGCTATAACCTTTCTTCCCAGCAGGCTTCCTAGTGCCAGGCATTTGTGCCAGAATTTATGCCAAAGGAAGCTGGCAGAGCCCCAAGCAGAACCTCTCCCCGTGTTTAAGGAGTCTGAGAGCCAGATGAGGGAGTTTGTTTTTCACATGCCATCACTCCTTACAGTAGCACAGCATTTCCAACCCTAGCCAAGCCCAAAAGTTAACTTTCTGGAGACAAAGTATATAATGCAAACTTCCTCCTTATCTGAAAAGGTCTTAGATTGGCATAATTGATGACAATCAAATATACCTAGTCTCTCCTTCATACTGGCCTCTTCTTTGAATCACTGCCCTTGTTACACACCCCAGACCACCATCTCTAAGCACAGTACAACACACCATCTCCATCTGTGGATGCCCTTGTTCCTATTCTGGGAAATACAGATTTGTCTTCTGGATTATGTTGTTCCTTCTGAGGACTAAAAAAACCAAAGCCCAAGTTACACTGAAAATCCTGATGATTTTGCACGAGTTATGACACTGAGATGTTATTTGTTTATTTATTTTCCTGTTCCAGGTCCTTTAGGAGCTGTCATTTTGAAAAAAACTGAATAAAAAGAGACAGGGTTGTCTTTTTGGCAGAGAAGAGCTTGAAACACATTCTGAGTATATTCTACAGATACAAAACTTGAAAGTTTACTTCAAAGATCACACCACTGTTAATTTAATCTAACCTAACAGGTTTTGGGGGAAAAAGGCCAGAACTTCTGTAGCTAGGAAAGATAGGAATACTGCCTCTTCAGGCTTTGCACCACATGAGCACTGTTCTCAAGCCCTAGACATTCTGTGGTTTCCTTCTCCAAGTAGAAATGCTGAGCTTGCAGACAGTCATATGAAAATTTATTTCCTGCAAATCAATCTCTGCCTACAGAGATCTCATTCTACTCCAGGAAGAAAGGATCCAGCAGGATTAAAGAAATCTTAGTTATCTCCCTGCTACTTCGATATGGTAGATTTAGACTGTATTTCTTGCATGACAAAGAATTTTGATGTATCTCTGAGTTTGAAATAAGATCTCTTGGTGAACCACCATTGAAAACGGAGTCTGGGCTCAACTCTTCTTTGGTCATATTTTACCTGAATCCAAGAATCTGGACTTTCCCCAAACTGAAGGCTGTAATCAGAGGGTAAAACCTTCCTAATCCCTCAGGTAGAAAAGGACAGCAAGCTAGCAATGGTGCTTACTGTGGAATGAATTGCTTTCCTATTCTGTGGAGACAGATTTGATAAGATCCTTTTAGAGGTTGAAAAATGAACAGCTGCCTAGGGAAATACAGTGGCCAAAGTTTTGGAGTAGTTTGGCAGAAGAAGGCAGTACAGAAGAATATGAACTAGAGCCTTTGTTCCTGTAAAACTGCAGTCAGAGCTAAGGGCCTGAAGAGATATTTAACAGTTCAAAGAGCAAAGGTGAAAACTTCCTGGTGCTGCCAACCTGAAAAAAAGAAATAAATGTAACAACCAGGCTTTGAAAAATCTAGAATTATTATATATATGTATTTTGTCACTGAATCCAGGTCTTCACAGTGACAAGTAATCACATAATAGATGCCTCAGAAGAATCCATGAACACATGCATCTCATCCTTAACTGAGCTCAGCATGTTCCCTATCTTCCTGTCTGAAATTTCACAATAGCAAAATCTACATACAGCAGTGATAAAAAGGAGATTCCATTTCATAGGCCTTTACAATAGCAAGGAATTTCCTCAGTGATAATGCACAGTATTCTAGGATGCTCTCCTCTCCACAGAGAAGGAAGGCAAAGTACCCTGCAGCAGCTGGTGTGACGTGGGGGAAATTACCTGCTAACCCCAAATACAAGACAGATTTCTCAGTCTACTGCAAAAGCTCTTACTAACTGACCCAGACAGGTGCTGAAGACACAAAAGATGCCCTCACTCATGAAGAGTTTACAGTCGAAACTGGACAGGCTGATCAGACTGATGTTGCCAGAACTTTCCATTTAACAGGAACAAATATTAATCTCTACTAAACTGGGCAGAACTGAAAAGAAACATATTTCTACCTACTGCCTAAGTAGCTCAGAAACTCGGAGGAGGATGTGGATGTCAGAAATATGGACACATTCAAATAGTGATCACACAGATTAACAGAAGAAAAATGTATATTGACTTTAAATAATTGGATGTAACTTAATGTTCAAGAAGTTCCTAAAATGTAGTAAAATAGGAATGGGGAAGGTATAGAGAAGATATTTTCTAGTAAACTACCCTGATTTTGTGTTCTTTTCTTAGTCATCAATTATTATCTATTATGAGGGACATCAGATGAGAGTCAGGTTCTGTGGTCTCAGGACATTTTTTCTTATATTCTTATATTAAACTGAGAGATGCAGAGGTGAAAGGCTCTACAGCTCTACATTCTTCTGATATAAGCACTAAGTTTAAGCTGAAAAAAAATTACTTTTTGAAAAAAGAAGGCATTTAAATAGTATTACACATTTTGGGCTTTTACAGAAATCAAAGAGGCAAGAGTGTCCGCTCTCTGTTGGCACTGATACAACTTTATCTCCTAGACTGTTCTGCTTGTTGAACCTCCTGAGCCAGCAGCACCCAGACTGTGTACTTTTGAAATTATAAACATTAAGCAAATTACAAATAGTTTGGAAAAACACTTTGCAAAACAAATATTACTGCAAGGGATAATAGAAAGCCATTCCAAAATGTATTCCAGTGATCCTTTCAGTAACTCTTCTGTAGCATGATTAGTGTTTTTCCTACTTCATCCCCTGTGGCTGTAACAAAAGCAAGGGATTTAGCTCAAAAACTTGATACCCACAACTACAACCTCTTCCATGCCAGAAAAAAAAAAGGTAGCATAGAAAGGATTTATCACATCTCTGTGGAACGCCCATGTACAGGACATCTGTCCCTACATCCAGAAGTCCTCTTTGCTGGTGGATCACACAGTTGTGCAGCCATACTAGCAGACTGCAGCTACTCAGTTTCTCTTCCTGGTTTTATGAACAAACTGTGGTGCAGTGTTTACAGATGTTTGAAGGAAGTAAAAAAAAAAAAAAAAAAAAAAAAAAAAAAGATTTTATTTACAAAAAGATAAATCTCTAGGCCCCTAGACAGAGAAAACATTGCCATTGCCCACTTGGTTAACGCAGCATGTGTAAGCCCTTATATCTATGACCAGGAATAGTCAAGCTCTTCTCACCTTCCCAGCAGCAGAGCTAGAAGCCTCAGTGTGAGTATAGATGTTGTTATGTGATGTGCATAAAATGCCAAAGCACACAACTATAGATCATCTCTTTGGAAAGCTGGGCTCTGCCCTTGTCTTGGCCATCCTTTCTCAGATCCTCAGTTGAAACTATTAAGCAGTGTGACATGTGCCCATGTATGAAGCCTAGAAGCATCCATGGGTGCTCAGGTTCAAACATTTTAACACAACTTCGTGGAAGACCTAGGACTAGATACCCTAGTTCCTAATTTAACCTATTTTCCACTTTATAAGGCACCAGAAGGTAAAGATGCAGGGTAGAACTGGTTTCTCTCCTGTCACATTAAGACTGCTGCCTTTCACATCTTACAAGATTGCCCATAAAAAGGGCACAACAAAGTTTGTAAAAGAACAAACATTCTTGAAGACATGACCTAGTGGAAATATCAGCTTTGTAGCATAAAGGTATCCCAGGGTATATGAGAGGAAACTGAGGTGCAGTCACACACATCCACAATTTGCCTTGGCTGTATTACACCTCTCTCCATACAAACAGCAGCTCCTTAGCCTACAGGAATAAATGACCTGGGTGTTTAACTGAATAGTAGGAGTACTGTGTGGACTGAAACATCCAAGCAAAGGAAACAATACACAGCCATTTAAACAATAATCCCTTAAAAAAGGAGTCTTGCATTGCTCTGATAAAACTGTCTTTTCCCCTTTCAAAAACTATGTTTAATTATTTCCAGAGTAGTTGGATTTTTTTAGGAAAATATTTGAAATAATTAATTTTAAAATGCTGCAGAAAGCATTTCAATTACTATTATCCACTGCCTCCTCTTTCATACTCAGGGACTGATGACAATCAGGGCGCCCAGATGCCAGTCTGTATATTATAGTCTCAACCAGGGTATTTGGCTCCTTGGTGAGATCCACAGGCAGTTACTCTGGCAGCTCTCAAGTTGCCCCTGCCTAGCAAACGATTAAAGCTGTTGACTGTCTGCTCAGACTACCCTGTTCTGGACATCTGGGCTTTTTCCCTTCCTTTTATTTGTAGCAGAACAGCTGCTCTGTGCATGTCCTGCATTTGTGCAAGTGTGCATCCATTCAGTTATTAACAAGGAACCGAGAAAGGCGAGTTACTGCAGGTCTTCTTTAAGTCACAATACACATGGTTATCACCTATGCTGGTGTGATTCCCCATAAATTACACAGAAAGTTTCCAAACAAGTAGACACAGAAATATGCATGAAAGGCCATATCTGGCAAAAGGTCTCTGCACACATGGAGGTCTGTGCATATTGCTGGTTGCTTTCCCCTGGAATCTGAAGAACACTTGTTTCAACATGTGCCTCAAAAAGTTGCCAGAGACTCTGTACCCCCTGACTCTGACCTTTGCCACCTCTTTGGCTTCCTGCTCAGAATTTCCTCTGCATCAAATGGGCCAGAGACTCTCCATATGTGGCTGATCTCTCAACAGTATTGACCTTAAATTATTTATTATTTCTTGAGTACCAGCAAGATATCCAAGGCCGTGTGATAGAGGGAAAGACATTGTCTCTGTCTCATGAGACTTAATCTAAATGAGACAAAATGCTTGGTGCAGACGTTCAAAGTAATACCACACAGCATGAACAGATGAGGGGCCAGGCTCTAAATTTCATCACTCAACTCTGTTATTATCTAACATTATTGCAAAACATGTGTGCTTTCAGTAAGGCCAGGTGTGCATGTAAAGATTTTCTCAGATTACCTATATCAAGATGAAAAGTGAACAAAATCAGACCTGTTTGACATAATTCAGTTAAATCACAATTCAAAGCCTTAGTATAGACGAAACAATGTCACAAGCAAAAAAGTCTCATTGTGATTGAGCTGATTTTGTTTGATGAACAGGTAAAGACCATTGTAGCTGAAGAACAGTTTTGTTGGTATAACCTGTCTCTATTTGAAGGTTTTGGTGCCAGAGCAATATTGTAAAACGCTCTGATGTAGAAAGGCCCGACCCTGCTCTGACCCCAAGGTACAATACTGCAGCTGGTGGTTAAAAGTTTCCAAGAAAGCTTGCATGGGAGTACACATGGAAGTTACTGTAGATGTAGACATCTACCACTCAATAATTACTTCTATGCCTGGTCATACTCAGTTATGTATACTCTCAAAAGGGTAAGAATTTAGAGGAAGACAACTTCTATTTACAGCCAGGAAGACAATGCAGTTGAATAGTTATGGGAGAACATCTGATAACACTGTAGGCTTCCAACCTAACCTGCCTAACAGCATCTACACTATATATATATATAACCACTGCCTTGAGAAGTTACCTTACCCAAGCAAATGGACAAGAAGATGATGTGGAAAGAAGTGAGCAGAATTCCAGTCACAGCTGGAATCACTCACAGTTATGACTGCAAGGAAGCTGGAACTGAATGCAATAGATATGGGAAAGTCATTAAAAGGATTCAAAAGCAAAAATACCATGGTCTAAAGAGTCAAAAGGAAAATTGATTGGATTGGTAGGACAGAATGAATTGAGAAATCTGTATATTGAGATGAGTGAATCCAGAACCTACTTCTGTCAGATGTCTTGTCCTAGACTAGCTTATTGAGAGGATGTCCCCTCTGCAACAGGACAAATGCTCAAGAAACCCACTTTGGATGTAAATCTGAGGATAGCCTAGATGAGCATTTTGCTTTTTATGCTTCATGGTATTTCAAATCCTGGTCTAAATTCCCATAAATGAAGAACAAACATGACTACTGACTGCCTACACATGCCCATCTGTTCAGATGGCATAGCTCCCACTAACAATTTAGTTGGGCAATTTCACTAAAGCTTAGGTGCCAACCCAGCATACGTTTCACAAAGATAGTCTGTATGACACTATAAGCACCGTTTCCGTTGCAAGATTCCCTAGTCTGGGACAGGTTTGAAGATCAGCCATCTAATGTTTCCCTGTTAGCCTGGTTTCATAGGAAACATGATTATGCAATCACAGTGTGACTCCTCATCTGTCAGTCTGCCCTATTCTTTATTGCAGAAGTTTGGCAAACCTCGACCAGATTTGGCAGAAGGGCAGTGGTTTCTAAGTTATTCTTTTCCTATACGTTTCATTAAAATGAATGGCTGATTAGAGGAGACCTTATCAGTGAATTTACTGAGGGAAGTTCAACTGTGTGATTAAATCCTTAGCAGGCAACAGAAAATTCTACAGAGATGAATGCTGTCTTACCCATGGGAAAAGCTACTGTCAGAACTTCACTGACACCAGGCAGAAGGGAATCCAATCATTAGACACAAATCCATAGTAAAGAGGACAGTCACTCACAGAACAACTTGGTTTTGATCACACTCCTCATCAAAGAATGTTACCAAACCAAATACCTGCAGGCAGATGCTGAGGGATACCAAAGAATGTACAAACAAATCTGGCCACACTCAAACACTCCAAGTGTGTAGCAGAATAAATTGGTGGCACAGGACAAGCACGGTGCCATCCACCTACATGCATGAAAGTATCTGTTGGGGTTTTCAGATTTCCCAAGTTCCTCAGTCATTCTCTAATGAATGTTACAGAGCTTGGAAGGCTCGTGTAGTCTCTCTCACACTTTTCCTCAATGTTCAGTGTTGTCCGTCAAGCTCTTGGCCGCAGGAGAAAACCAATTCACTGAGCAAATCATCCATGGACTTGTACAGTACTAAGGAAAAACCTATGTGACAGCTTCCCCTGGCTGGTGCAGTCCAGTCCAAGTACCTCAAGCCATTTCCATGACAAGGCTACTTATAAAGTAACACCATGAAAAACTCCCAGCCAAAGCTACATTGTGCTCTAAAGAACAAGGGCAGCAAACTGAGCCTGTTTTCTGCCTCCACAAATGGCAGTGCAGAATGGAATGAGAAATATAGGCTAGTGTCCAAACACACTGATAACAAGAAGTGACCAATGCATACTGGTCATGAGAGAGGGCAACTGTTCATCTTTTTAGCTTCAAAAGAAAACAAAATCCACAAAACTATCAGCATCCAAAAGTGAGCCCCACAAAAGCAACTAGCTGTAGGGAGGGATGGGGAGAGCTACCACATTTGTGCTACTAAGTGTTGATGCAACCACAGAAAAATCAGTCCCAGCTGTCCTGGCTAAAAGCAAGGAGGAGAACATGAAGAGAACTGGATGAACAGTACTGAGGGAGATGGCCAGCACCTGCAGCATGCAATTAATGTCATCCTGGCAGGAAGAAGGAGCATCATTCTATTTCTTTTTAAGTGCACTGTGGACCCCGTTGATCCAACTCTACTAAGAAGTCTGTGGTGAAGAGCAGAATTTAATCTGGATGTGTGAACCATATCGGGTTCAATAGCATCAGTGTTCCTACCATGAGACCTGCCCTAAACTGGAACCCTCCCAAACTAGGATGTTACTATCAGGAAAAGCAGACCACCCCCACAATTCAGAATTCATTAACAGAAATAATGTTTACTGAAACTCTGTTTGAAATAGATTAAAAAAGCAATAGCATTCTTTTTCTGTGAAGTAATAACAAGTATTTTCTTTGGCAGTCCTAACTTTAAGATCACCATTACTGTCACTGATTTTCTATCCTGGAAAAGCATTCCCTTCAGAAATGGTGAATTTTGCAGGTAGTTAAATTGGCCCTCTTGACCTTGTATCAGATACAGCACAGTTTCTATTTACAGGTGGTTGATATCCTACAAAATAGCTTCACTGAAGTGTTGCATGTAGAACAGTGGCACTGACAATGAGAAAGAGAAAAATAGAATAGAGACTAACAAATTATCATTTTGATTTTTTCTAACTGTAGATTAGGGCTAAAGAGAAAAAATATTCCTTGTGTTTTCTGAGAATCTTTTACTCTGTTAGAAAAAATTAGTGAACACTTTGAAGAATCCAATTTTACTGACAGTTACTCCTCCAACTGAATCAATAACTGACAATTTTTAATAGCAAAGCTCTTTCCATCTGAGTGGCTGCAGTGCATGTGCATGAGCTGCAATGATGTTTATTGTATATCAAGATGGAAAAGCTAGACTTTAAATTGTGTAACTTTCCATAACATAGTTTTCCTGAGGGTTGTTCAACTCAACAAGCAGCCAAGGAAAAGGGAGGGTGAATGCAGATCTGTTCCTTTCCAGCTTGAGATGCAGATGAGGCCCCACCCAGCAAACCAAACCTTTGGCATTCATCCACAGAATCCTCCAGGCTAAGGAAAGAGGAGCCATGGAACGACAGAGCAACACAAACTCTCCTCAGCTATCTCCTGCTGCTGCTTTCTTTCTTACAAACTCCCCTAAATGGCAAACAACACAGTAAGATGAATGGTTCTCCATAACTGCAAAGTAGCCATTGAGATCTTGCTTCTAATATGCTGGTATTTGCCCAGTTGCAATATGTTAGAAGCTACTGATTTTGATTCCCTACTCTTTGCTGTGCTCATTGTACTGGACACAAACAGGGTAGACTCCAGCATGGGCATAAACATGTTCTCTTTCCAAATCTAATTACCAGAGAAGCAACAGGAAGACTCACTGATCTGAAATGTAAGAATTAATCAGAATTCCCTCAAAACTACAAGATTTTTACTGCAAGATCAACGTGAAAATAATTTGGTAGAACATCACCATCTGGTGGATACACCCACTGACAATTTGGTTTTAATTTTTTCTTTCTTTCCTAGATAGTTCTTCAGCTCACTGAAGAATATTAGATTGTAAGGTCACGAAAAAATATACTTAATCCATTCAGTAGTACTCTATAGTTTTTCTTTGGGACAAGATGCAAACCTACAAAAAAAAGGAGGGGGGGAAATTCCTATTTTCATATACCCTCATAGGTGGCAAAGCTGGCAAACAAGTAGAACCCAGCCTCACCTAGTCGGGCTCTGAAGCAACAACTCTTCCAGGCTGTCCTGGAAAGATTGTATCCTCCGTGGAAAATAACACATCTCCTCAAAACAAAATCACAGAGCAAATAGCTCTCTGCTACTGGTTGGTTAAACAGTACATTCCACACCAAAGAGATTTCTTTTTCCTTTTACTCTCAGAATTGAGCAATTAGTCTCACTATTGATGGAAATCATCTGCTTTGCATAGTCCTGACTCCCCGGGGTGTCAGCAAAGTACAAGATGCCACACTTTTCACAAGCTCTAACTGGATAGTGGAAGAAGAGAGGAGGAAGGGAGACAGAAAACATCCAGACTGTCCTGTGAAGAAGTCAGTCTGAAGTCAGTTAAAAGTCAGGTTGCCTAAAAACACCATCTGCCCTTAGACCTTGCAGCTCATAGCCCTGAAACAAGATGCAGAATGTGGTATTTTCTGTCTGCTTGCTTGATTTTTAAATAAAATCCCTTAGCTTGGCACACTACAAGACTGCAAAGAAACCATTTATGTGGCGGGACTGATACATTTCTCATAGCATTATAAAAAGACAGATTTTTTCTGCCTGTTTCCTATTTGTAGTAACCCCAATCCTACATTTTCACATAAGCCCTGCTGCAACGGGCCTCGTGTGATCATTCTCTGTGTTTAGGTCTTTGCCTAAATGTTCACCTGCCTCTTTCAACTAAAACCTGAGGAAAGGTAGTAGTCTCTAGATCCATTATGTTGAGGCAAGTTCCAGGTAACTAGGCTGATGCATCAATAATGGGATGGAATCTACACCGTGGGCAGGACTTCTTCAGCACAGAGACTGCATTCTGTGTGGAGCTCAGATGCCCAGAGAGAAAAGTGCCACAGTCACTGAAGAAAAACTTAGACAAGATCTTGTGAGACAATTCAGGCTTCAGTGCTCCCAAACTACATATTAATCCCCATAGCCTACCATTACAGCCTACCCCACCTCCTTCATACTGTTGGTAACTTACTCCTTTATTCCATAAATCCCTTAGCCTGGCACACTTAAACACTGCATTACACTGACAGCAGTAGATGGTTGGCAATGAAAAAGCACAGAAATCAAACCAGTTTCACTAGAAATGTGTGTTGTGAGAGTTGTATCATATGACACCAATGTGAAAGCACAGGTAAAAGTTGAGAAAGGAAAATAAAGTCTTTTTTTGGTGATATTTTATGTAATAAAATAAAAATGCACACAATGCAGCTGCTTCCTACTGTGCTTGTCAGGAGTTTGTGCCATGAAGTTCCCATGGAAGCCTGTGATGAGCTGTGGCATGGGGAAGCAAGGCTCTCCAGCCACTCAAATTTATCCCGTCCAGTACAGCTTGAAACAATGACAACTAACGTGTTTAGAAAGAATAATCTTCAGGTGCTAGCATTAAAAAAAAAAATATTTAAAAAATCACACATATTAAAAAAACCATAAAACAGTACCAAGAAACGGATAGGAACTGCCCAGAAATTCAAGAGTTAACAGTTGTTTGTGGGTGTGGGAGAGGTCCCAGTGCAGTATTAGACCGGAGAGAGAGACCCCTGGCTTTTAAAAGATTATGAAGTCTCAAGGAGAATCAAAACACCTGAGCAGTAGTTTAATTACTAAAGTTGAATTACTAAAGCTTTTGTAATATAATTAAAACAAAAGATCTTTTAAAGAGAGACAAAATACATACTCAGAAGGTGACAGGAAAACAGGATCAATAACAGCTCAGAGATAAACACATCCTGAAGACACTGCCATTAAAAAGTACAATTTGAATTCATTGTTGTAGCAAAAGCCACTTTGGAAAAAAAAAATGTTTAAAAGCAATTAAGCAATTTTACTGAAATAGTCTGGGATTCTGTGCACAGGGAGAGAGACTCCAGGCTTGCCTCATCTCCTAGAAGCATCCCATATTCTTAGATGTGACGTTGCTATGACAACCACAACTTGGTGACCTCGTTATTTCAACCTAATCCTGCTTTGAAATTATAGTTGCTCCACCCTTTTGCCTGGCTAGCCTGATAACATAATCATTGTAAATGAGGATGGAAAAACACAGCAGGATACCATTCCCCTAGTGACATGGGACTAGTCTCACCTTATCAGGGAAACAGACCAACAATTAAACTGCACAAATCTAAAAGCCCAAAAGTAGATTAGTTGTTGTTGTTGTTGTTTGCTATTCTGTCTTGCAAAAAATCTAATAGCTTGTCAGCACAGGGATTCAGTTTGGAATGGGGGCTTTTGGGGAGATTCCTTTTAATTTAATTTAACGTCTTTATCAGGAAATTAAACAGTAATAAGGGGTAGTTCTCCTTAATTATGCATTTGTTTTGACTAACAGCTGGAGGAAGATTTAGGATACGTACACAAAGAGTCAGAGCAGAACTTGTTTAGTAAATCAGATTGGGGTTTTTAGGTTCAGACTTGCTTTGCTTTATTTAAACTGGTTGAAACAGTGAGCATTACAAAATCCCAGCTGTAGCCATTGTGGAAATACTTACTATATTTGCTCACATGTTGCAGGAACATTACTGTAATTCTGCTCTTATTAAACACATGGACAGCAGCACTGTTGCTGCCACAGATTGAAAGGAAACATTTTCTTGGCTCCTTGGGGACAGAACTCTGTTTTCTGTGTATATAGGACATATGAAAGACTTTTCCTTCTAAGAAAAGCGAAGCAAATATCTTGTAAAGAACATAAATTTGGAGCTATTGACATGTGATCCAAATGAAGCTCCACAGACTCACAAAATAATGTTGTGCCTGTTCTTTACATACTTCTGCCTCCCTCCTTTTTCTGGCAGGGCAGTCAGTTTTCTGCCTTTCTCAGCATTTGCATGTTTTACTCCATGGGGGTAGATCTTGCCTTGGAGACTGTGACATTGCCTGAGACTTCTGTGGGAATAACATGCTCACTGAGGCAACTGCATGTGCAAATAATGGTCATTATTAGGAGAAGAAGACCAAAATGAAGAAAAGGGGAGCTAAGTGTGGAGAATTATTTAGCTTGTTCAGTACAGACACAAGATTCCTCTTATAATGGTTATTTTCAGAAGACTAACACAAAGATTCCCTCAATACTAAGTTTATTGCCTCTGCCAGCAAAGGGCCTGAGTCAGCCTCTGGGGATATAAACCCATGATTCTAGAAAGAAACTCTACATTTTAACATTTAAAAGGTGTAGTGGTAAATCATTCTTTCCAGCTTCCATGTCACAATAGTGAAGTTGGGTGATGGCCTCTCAAATAAATCAGCAAGGACTGCATGCACAAGCAAAGGTACCTATCAGGCACCCACAGATTCGTTCAGTGACAAGCCAGGAAAACCTTTATCCAGAAACTGTTTTATTAACAGTGTAATCACAAGTCTGTTAACAGTTGTCAGGTCTGAGATAGCTGATGAAGTAGCAGGGCAAATAAAGCAATCCTCTTCTGATAAGGCTTTACACAAAAAAATCTTTTGAATACTACTTCAGCAGTGCTTGGGGATAATCTTGTTCAATAGCAAAAAAAAACCCCAAAGCACTCTAGCCATAGGTTGCAGGTACAACACAATGAGCTGAAAACTGATGCCTTTCCTCTGCTCCATGAAAATATCTGTATTCAAAAGCATCTGTAACAGGCAAGGCTAAAACACCACTTGGCTCTTTACAGATTTGCTGCTCCCAGGTAGAGAAATGAAACCATGGGTGGCTTACACAGCCACCTTCACCTGTGATCAGCACAGGGTGTCTCAGGCACACAGAATTTTGCTTTTCTCAACAAAACTAAAAAGCAAGACTCACAAAACACATGGCTAGTTTCCTCCATGAAGGAAAAAAACACATGGCTAGTTTCCTCCATGAAGAGATCACTTACCATATCCCAGCCTTTCCCTCCAAGTGGGGCATTTGAGAAGAAATGAGAATGTAATCATTAGACATTTATTTCATGAGGTGTGCAGCAGGGATTAGAAATCAGTCTCTATTACAATATTTTTCTTAAGGTCTGTTGAATCCCAAGAGCAGAGAACAGACAAGAGTGGATGTTTATACAGCACTGCAGCCAAGGGAGCAGGTTTTCCTTCACTATAAGACCAAAGTTCATTTCCCTAGAATAGCAGCATCCATTCCAAAATGGTGCCTCACATTTACCAAGAGCTATCAGTGAACAAGTGAACAAGATTTATGTCCAGATTCAAATTCAGTTCTCCTACATATGATAGTAAAAGGCCAAGGCACTCAATACTTAATGAGGTTTTGAGTCTGATTTTTCCAGCCTTGCTTGAGATCACCGTGTATCTCCTTGTAGGCTGATTAATCCTCCTAACTACTGACTCTTAACACACAAACAGGAATCCAGAAACCTCAGGTGAAATTCCAAGCAGGATGTACTTTTACAATTGATTTTTGCACATATAGTCTGACTTCTGAATCTTTTAGGACCTAGTTTTCTGTAGTCCAAAAAAAGGAAAATATCGACCCTTTTACTGTAATGGTCTTGGATCTGAGCAGCAGCTGGAATCGTTCTCTGTTCAAAACAGTTAACATCCTGGGGAAAAAAAATTACTCAATCTTCTTTACATAGTCAAAAGTGGATTGTAGAGCAGAGTTTTTGCTGAAATTGGGCAACACAATGACTGCCAATGACCATGCTATGGAATCTGTAGGTATGAGTTTTTCTAGACAATACAAAAGTTCTTACATACAAATGATTTTCTGCTTTGTAGAAATTTAGAACAAAAATAGAAACAAAGCTTTGCTTTTCTCCTAGATCAGTAGTGACACCTAGTGATGGAGTCCTACAGGAACAGTGCTCGAACAGCACCGATTTTCACAAAAATGTGCTGAAATCCATCACAAAAAGTCACGTTGGCTGTGGACAAATCCACCACCCCAGAACTCTAGGGTGTGGCAGGATGATGTAAAACAAATACTGACAGGAGCTATGGGGTGATTTACATTTACATAGAAATGCTATATCCTTTTTAAAGAACAATGTGCTGCAATTCAAAAACAAAAGGGATGCTATTCATAAACAGAGAAGAAACCATTTGAACAAGTGGAATGTAATTACTCAGTGAAACCTGGATAGTCTTTCAGGCAGAGAATTCCTACTCATGAATGATATCCATAGGACAGGGAACAGCCTCAAGTTATAAGAATCTCAGTTTTCCATCTCTGGATAACTACCAGAACAGAGTGCAAGTGCTACAGTGCTATGCTTATTCTGGTCCAAGTTCTTGCTGATACAGCTACATTACATAAGTGATTCCACTTAACCTACAGCAAAGCAGATCTCTCTCCATTTGGACATGCTACTCTAGAATAAAAATTATGTGATAATTGATAATTACCTAGATCAATGACTTGTAAATGCAGGGGAATGCTGACAAGACTACAGTTTTCTCATAGGCCTGTCCAGTATTGGTCATACATTCCATAATATCTGACTGGGAGGAGCTTTTCAGATGTCTGTGTGCAAAGAACAGGCAGCCTGCTCCAATCTGCAGGTCACCTTTACTTTGTAACACACTTTCCAAGTAGTAGTTGTTTCCCAAGAGGCAGTAACACAGAAGCTTGGCAAGCTGCAGTAATGCTGGTCAGTGTTACAGGAACAGTCTTTGCTTCAGGGGGAAAGGTCCCCACTTTCTTCCTGAGAATCACTTCTTTCCAGCTTTTCGTATTTTTTTTTTTCCCACTGGGTTTGTAAAATGCTCTCTGCTGCACTTAAAATGTAAAAAGTTTAAAAGATGCCCAGGAGTAAAGTTGGGATAGTTACAAGAAGAGATTAGTCAAAGAGATGAGTCAAAATAGAAATTTAATTAAAAAAAAAAAAAAAAAAAGAAGAAATATCTGGGTAAACAGCATAGTCGAAGATATTAGCAGAAGATGCACTCTCTAGATTAAAGAACAAATGTACAGTTCAAAAGTAGAGCCACCAAATCCTTCTGCAATATTTCTCAGATAATATACATTTATGGTGAAGAAAGCTTTTTCCCTAGGATCACAGGAATAAGTGAGTGGACAGTGAAGCTGCATCAGTCTCCCTTAACCTCACTTTGTATTCATTTCTCATCAGAGCAACTGACTGAAAAACTCAACACAGCAGAGAATCAGGATTGTAATGTCAAAAACTGGAGAAACAAAGTTGATTTGTAAAAGGCTGCTGTCACAAAACAGTTAAAAATCCTTATGGCTAAAGGAGCTGAAAAAGAACTTGAGTGATAGGAAAGATATCCATGACCAGCAGCAAAGAGATTATTAACCATAAAGCCAGAAATGCTATACACGTTCCCAGGAGTTTTCAAGACAGGTGCACTAGGTAAAATGGTCAGAAATCCAAAGGAAAATTACTTCTTCATTGAATTTCTAAGGAATATTGGGGACTGATGACAGAGAAGGTTTAAGAATTTTGTCTTACAAAAAAGATGAGAACTGCAGCTTTGATTGATAAAAAAATATCCAGTACAGTGACTGTCAGTGTTAGAAATGTGGGGCTTGTTACACTCAAAAATAAATGCAGCTGTATGACTTCTGCTTGCTACAATTTGTCCCATTAGACTTCACCTGTGCTCCTATTTCCACCACATCCTAGTATGAGGTCCCCTCAAAGCAACTGGAAAAACTTCCAACAGAGAGCAACTGATTACCCCAATCAAATAGCCCTGGAAAAGCGCTCAAACAAGCTGCACTGCACCAAGAGCAGAGAAGGGAGAAGGTCCCATGTTCCACCCTCAGTGCCAGCAAGAAAACTGATGAGCCCAGTTACCTTGATCTGGTTTATACAGAATGTAAATAAGTTTCAAGAGGAACAAAAGTTTTTATTGGTTCCATCTACTGGCAAGACAGTGGTTACTTTGAAATGGAGGAACAGCACAGATTCCTCAGCTGTCCTTTGTGTGCCTGGACTTTGACAAGCAGTTTTCACCCTGCCTGTGTAGTATTTCTAGAGATCCATGGGAAGTGAAATGGAGCTATTATTTGTTCTTTGTGAAATTTCTAAGAGTCAGAATCACTGCTGGAGAATCTTTAGTGGTGTTGAGAAAAAGAAAAGCCAATGAAAACCATTGCCTTAAATTGGCAGGTCTTTGGTTCTGTTTCCCTCTCCAGTGTGGGCTGTCTGACCTTGCAGAAAGTTCAGCAGGACATATCTGACATTAAAATAACCAGCTGCATATTGCAACATCTCTTCTTTATATCTTAAATTAAAGTGACCTTGATTTTAACTTGTATTAAGATTTGCAGCCTTCTTCGTGTGGCATCTTTCTTTATAAATAGTGGAAGAAAGGTCAGTATCTATTCACAGCATAATTTATGTATTTGCTAATTACTGTAGATTACATCTAAAGTGAGGTGATCACATACTTGTTAAGCTCTAATTACAATAGAAAAAAATCATTAATCACATCTTTATAATACAAGATAGGTACTGTAGGTAATAACTGGATGTTTAGCTTCTTGTGTACAACTCCTGTGGTATCAGTGCAAGTACCCTAAATATCCAGGGTATCTGGAATGCCTCTGCTGCTCTGCAGAGTGGTGACCTGAAATGCTGAATTGCCAAGGAAACCAGATGCACATGCACTAGGGTGTCGAGTGAGAGCCCCTCTCCTGATGTTTCATAAAATGCAGTGTACATGGTTAAAAAAGCAAGCCCTCACCTCCGTGTAAGAAAATCAGCATTTTCCCAAAATGAAATGGAATGTTAAAACTGAAGAACACAGCCCAGTAAACAGCTCTAGTATGACTTTACCTCTTCCCTGAGATACTTTTCTAGCTGGTTTTGCCCAACGATCTTACCCTTAAGCTTAACAAAACTGAGTGCAATGTACTGAAAATACACTCAGCTGATATTGAACTTGTTGATGAGGAGTGTAGGCCTGTTAAAACTGACAAAACTGGCGAGTTCTCTATTACCTTTTATTTTATTGCTCTTTTGGTTCAACATGTGGCTTTGAAAGAATAAAGCCTTTATTGCCTGCTGGTTGAAAGAGAAAAGTTATGTTGAAGAATACATTTCATTAGTCATGATTCAGGCTGTTTTATCCATTTTCCTCTTTGGTGTAAATCCCAATCTGTTAATGGCACCCACTTACAAAGGTGAAAATAAAACTATTTCATGGAATTCTAGAGAATATCACTGTCCAGCTAAAGTTAGGGCTCTATTTTTATACCATGCTTTAGTTTTAGTGGTGCAATCATTGCTAGATCTAGTGCTAAATGCAGGTGTTGTTATCCAGATTTTTTTTTTGCTAATAAGCCACATTTGGTTCACAACATGACCCCAAAGCAGCTGCATTGGCAGCTGCAGAGATGCTGCAGAGGGTAGGCATGAAGAACTGTGAACAAAAAGCTGGGAAAAAGGATATGCTGCCTAAATCCAGAATCTCAAAACCATATTTCTAAGCAGCAAAATTCTACTATGTCTGCCCTATGTTGAATTCTCATTACCACCTCAACATTTTATAGGACCACAGTGAGAACTACATCAATCCAAAAAGATACTTGGTGATCTGTTCCACAAAGAGGCCTGTAAGTACTCACATAAGCACAACTAAAGGGATTAAATTTGGGCAGATATTAGTGGATAGATCAAGGAAAGGAAATGCTGAAACCAATTTTAAAACTAAGAGAACTGCCAAAATTATTTTGCCTTCTCTGATGCCATCTATGTTTCCAGGGCCATACCAAGCTATACACAACACAGTCTGCACTGAAGCCAATGTCAGAGACAATTTAAAAGTAAATAATAGATTTTTTAAAATGTGAACTATTAATAATTCAATAAGATGTTTGCAATACACTGAACACAAAAATACAATCTAACTAATGTATAGATACCTATGTATTAATTTAGTCTCTCAGTGTTTAAATATCCAAGACTGTACCAGTTATTACAAGTCAAAAGAATATTTTACTGACCACAACTCCAGGAACCTCAAAATCAGGAAAGCCCATTTGTACATTTCCAATTCTAATAAACACATTAAATCCCTCATAATTTTAATTCCTGATTTTTCATTTAACACTTCATCCTCATCAGTCTCTTTCTAGTCTGACCAAAACCTGCTCTATACATTATACACTTTCTCCCCCAACCCTAATCCTTAGGCTTGCCCTGATAAGAGTCAATGATTGGTTCTGCAAACTCAACAGTAATCACGCACATTGAAAGTTTCAAGGGAGAAATCTCTTAGTGGCCTAAACCATTCTTTAGCAGCCCCTTTCCAGCCCCACTCCAACAGATCTCTTGGTTTGATGGGTTGCTTCTACCCAGCTTCAAACAGGGACTTTCAGGACAGACACTTGTGCCTCATATCTTTCAAAATCTAAATGTTGAATGTTTCCTTATAGAAAATCAGGGTATCAAGATCTCTCAGATAATTAGAACTTTGATCACAGACTGTCCCACCTTCTCTGAGCATTGTCTTTAATTCTGAACAAAGAAAAGAGGATCTGCTGGAAATGTTCAGGCCTTCAGAATACCTTACCACCTGCCTCAGGGACTCCTGGATGGACCCTCTGAACTGCCATGATGCTGCCACTTTTGATTGAACTGTGCCTGAAAATCCACTGGAAAGGTTTCAGAATTAACTGCTGCCAGCTTACTGGACGATGTGCTTTCCATGGATTTAAAATAAAGCACCTGTGCCTAGTTACACAGTCACAATGAAGCCTTGTATGAGGGCTAAGTTTCTGCTTCAGCTAATATAAATCATAAGGAATAGTTTTGCCTGCAGGAAACACTCTGATGAAACCACAAAGTTGCTCCCAGTTTCAAGTTAGGAGATATTACTGCATTGAGTTTAAACAGATTCACATGACTGAGGTGCAGCCAGACATGGCTGTCTACAGCTCTCTGAAGATGAGTGAACTGTTTCCTCCAATGCTTGCTTTGCAAGGTCATGACATCTCCTTTCAGTTGTAGTACAGACTGCAGGAATCCATCCCTTCCCTGCTCCTAAACCAGATTACAACACACTGCTCTAGTCCACCTGAAACTGCAGCTTCTGCAGCTGCTCTCCTCATATTACTTACAAGCAACAAAAGGTTCTCACGCTTCCCACACCTGCCATGGCCTTGGATTTGCCTGGATTGAGAAAAAATCTGCTCCTGTGATTAGCAGCTAGTTCTATCACTGTGATCAACAGCCAGTTAGATCACTGTGATCCATCCAAGTAGCAGAGGAGAGAGGGAGTTCTCTGTCTTGCAATCCTCAGATTTAAATATTTTCAGACTGAGAAAAAACCAGCTCCTGATCCTACTCTTTGTGTTATTTTTCTGAGAGGGAGAAAGCCTGATGAATTTTAAAAAGTAGGCTTTTGTGTATCTGCTTCTATTATGTTGGTTTGTTTTGTTGGTTTTTTTTTTCCCAAAATGATTTCCAGATTATTTTACATAAATTCTAGCTCCTGTTAGTTTTGCAATATATATCCATATACCTAGTCTAAATGCAATCAGGTACGTTGAGAAAAGTGTGATATCAAAATAAATACAGAATACTGAAATAGAAAGTATGATTAAAAAGAAAAGCTAGCTGAAAAACTGAAATTAACATTGTATTTTTCAAAACAACATTTTCCACTTAAGTTATTGATTTAGGTTATTTCCTATTTTTCATTTCCCATTTCATGTAAAGTACAATGAATATCGATTTGTTCCAGAGAAGTGCACCCACGAGAACATTACACTGCACGTTTTCCCTCTTGCTCTGCTAAAACTTTTTGTATTCTTTTTGTATTTCTTTTTTTCTTTTATGACAGCTGGGGAAGGGGGAGACACTTCCAGCCTCAAATGCAATAGGAAGTCCTCCTTGTGCAGTTTGTTCACTATGGACCATACCATTGCAGCTGGGTGACAGACAATGCAATTGTCTAATGCAATTTAGTCAGATAGAGCTAAAAAAGGAAAAATCTGACTAAAGAAAAATTTTGAGACAGATTCCAGCTTTGCTCATTAAGGTTGAAAGAAGAGGGTACTTCACGTGCCTGAATGACAGCCCTGGCATGGTGAACCACTTTCCATGTCCTGAATTTTTTGTTTCCTATTCTTTCTAAAGCTGACTTCAACTTTATACAGCATCCATTCAGAATTACTTGTATATTTATAAGTTCTCCTTTGAACACAGAACTAAAACAAACAGGTTTAGCTGGGTGGTTTTAATCAGAAGCAGTAAAAGAGTTTTAAAAATTATGGTATGCCTAATGCATCAAAATCAACCTTCATTCACTTATTTTTTCTATCTACAACAGGATAGTTTAGCACTCAGCTTTCTCAAAGACCTGAAGAAAAAAAGAAAAAGGATAAAATAGTTATATATCAATTTTGTTCAGAAATCTTAAATCAGAAGAGAGAATCAAATGGATTTTGTTGTCTGTTGCAAAAGAACTACATAAGGTTGAAAGTGAATCCAAGGTACAGGGGAGATAATTAAACATCAAAGATTTCAAGGACAGAAGTTTGGCTGCTCTGATATTATGAATACATCTAAAAGGGGTTTTATGCCCAATTTTTTTCTCTATTCACTGCTACAAGGCAACACATATCTAGTAGAACAGTACTACCATCGCTTTAGAATTTCATTTTATGACAATAAAAAAAGTATTTTTACAATACATTGTGGTCAGTGGGACAGAGTCTAGTTGCAGGCCTGTAACTAGTGGAGTCCCTCAAGTGTCAGAACTGGGACCAGTTCTGTTCAACATCCTCATCAACTACTTGGATGAGGGAATCAAAAATAACTTCTGAATTTAGTCCACCTCAGTACAAAATTTAGTCTTGTAAAGAAGAAAGCATGTTATGCTTCTGGTGAAGTTCAGCTCAGAATACATTAATTAAATAAACCTATAAAACTTTTCACTGTTGAGGTTCTCATTTAAATATAAGTGTGCCTAAAATTGGTTGTTAAGTGCATTAGAAAATAAAGCTCCATCAATGTCAACTGGGCCTCTGATACTGACTTTTGTAGAATCAGGATTTCATCCAAGATGCTACAATCTGAACCATGTTCCAAGATGTTTCAGCTGCCCTATTTATCACAACATCTTGAAAATATAAATAGTGAGGTTACAAATGTTTAACAATTTTAAAACATTTTCACTGCTAATAATTTTGATAATTCTGTTTATCTATAACTATAGAAACAAAAGCTTACAGAAGTAGAGATGCCAGGCTTGCAGATTATCATATTTTATGGATAAAAGACTAGGAGTTCACATTATAGTCTCTAGAAAAAGAGTGAGAAAGAAAATAAGAAAAAAATCTCTGCTCCTCTCCGTGTGCTCAGAGCAAGGAATTCATCCCTGTCCTGGCTTTAGCTGGGATAGAGTTATTTTTCTGCACAGGAGCTGGCATAGTGCATTGGTTTAGATTTAGGAAGAGAATAATGTAGATAACACAGTTTTAGTTGTTGATGAGCAGTGCTTACACAAAATAAAGGACTTTTCAGCTTCTCATACCCCCCTGCCAGTGAGGAGGCTTCAGGACACAAAAAGGTGAGGAATAAATACTAAATACATTATAGTAGAGCCTTTGCATCCAAAACCTTGCCTGTATCTCACATCCCTGCCATGGAATCAGTAGATCTAATAGAAGATACTCTCTTCCCTTACCAACTTGCCTGTGTTATTCAGGATTAAACAGAAATTATCCCTTTTTAAAATGAAGTGACAGTAGAAGGCCTACAGAAAAAAAAAATAATAAAAAATTACTAACTGAAGTACCTGGAAGATACATGAACTGTTCCCTAAGCCAAGGAGGAGAGAATCAAAATGAAGCTAGAGAGCACCATTTCAGTGAAGTCACAGCTCACATCCTAAATGCAACAGAAATTCTGGGCCATGAGAACACAAGCACCAGTTAATGCAGTGTACGGTGTTTCAGATGGTTGGACTGTCATTGCCACGCACCAAAGAAAGTAGAGGCAAGGACAACAGACAATCAGCTAGGAACAGACAATGCCCTTGACTTCTCTTTGCCTTAGCATACAGGAATGCTTACAGTAAAATGATTACAAAAGAAATCCTGTGAGAACAGAGATGCTTAGAGCTGCTTTGTATAGTATGGGGCCAAGCATATTACTGATGCCATGAAATAGCCAGTGATTTCTTCTTTTTCTCTTTTTTCTTTTATTTTTTTTTTTGTGGTGGTTTTGTTTTGTTTTATTGTTATTGTTAGTTCTCAACAAATTTCTATTGATTTATGTATTAGATCAAATTCTTTTCTAATATTCCCCCAGAAAGTTTGCAGCTAAGTGTTGATGTCCAGGTCTCCCTTTGCATTGGCACAGCCTAACACATGAACACTTTACAGTTCACATACAGATGTTTATTTTGCTCAGCCATCTGTTCTATCTGAAACACAAAAGAGATCACAGAAAATGAATTCTAACTCTCTTTCTGAATACACAGGCAAACAACTGGTTTCCCAACAAAACAAGTCTCTTGGTTTTCACAGTGTTTTGGAAAAGTCTGCACTTTACAGACAACTTAGAAAAGCAGGTCCCAGATCTAAAGAGTGTGAAAACTTGGTAAGGTAATCATGATGAAATGATGAGTAATGATGGGATAAAGGAGCATACAGCTTGCCCTAAAAAGATTTTTATTTGCAGGATGGTATTATGAGTCTTTAATTGTTTGGGTTGGTTTTTTTTCTTTAGTTACTGATCCTTGGTTCTTTTCAGACACACACATACACAACTAAGAACAGGACTTCACCAGAGCAGATGCTGGAAGGGTGGTAAACTGAGAGGAACTGATTTAATGAGAGACTTGAAGAGGGACTGAGGTGGGCAGTGCCAAAATAAAAGCCTATTTTCAAGTGCAAGGAAGAGTCAGCCCATAAGAACTGAGTCACAAAAGAGCTCTCAGGTAAGAGTCACATGCAGAGGGGGAATGGAAATGATAAAGACTGGCAGATATATATACATGTGCAAAACAAGAACTAGAAATAAACCTAATTTGGGAAGGCCATTAAGTATTCAGCTTTGAGTCAGTGACAGAAAAGGGAGAGAACTGTAACAGTGAAGTTTGCAATGGAATCTGGCTACTGACAAGAAGGTTTAGCTACTGGTGCAACTGGAAGATTGTAGAGAAAGAGGGCAAAAAAGGCACAGCTGTTATAGTAGTATTCTCAGGTAACTGTTCCTTGTGGAAGAGTTTGCTGCCTGGCAGTCCTGCTCATCCATCTCTGTCTCCTGAACATACATCTGCATCAAAGTTCTTTATTAGTTTCCAGGTGCCTACAGATATCCAAGGCTGTTCCAGAGTATTGGTCCTGAATACTGTTTCAGAATGCCTACAACCTAAAAACTGAGCAGGTATAAATAGTTTCACCAGGGGATTATCTGACCCCCAAATAAATGAACACAAGTAGATTCAAATCTCCTTGGAGAAGGCAAGAGTAACACCTTGAGCCAAGAGGGTTCACTGTAACTATTCACATTAACTGTTTCTATTGGTGTATAACAAGTCAAACTTTCACACACCAGCCCAATTCTCACTACAGATTTCTCTTTCCAACATTACAACAGAGCATGTGCTCCTGTGTTGCCATGGACATAGGTATTTCATAACACTTGATTTCAGGATTAGAACTTTCTATTTCATATTCTCCAAAACTGAACAACCAAAGTATGAAGTTTCACATGATTGAGACAATTAAATTCATGTCCTGATTCCTTCAGTCAGGTTTTAAACCAGAATCACACTAAAAGTTAGGTCTAGAAGAGAACAAGTAACACAACCTTGTTTCTTGTTTTACATATTATAAAAAAGAAAAACAAAAGCGACAGTAACAATTGTTAAACCTAGAGATTATGAGAAAGTGTTCCTACTTTCAATACCTGATCTCCTATATTAAGCAGCAAGTAGCCACTAAATGAGGAAAAGTAATTTTTTTAAGGAAAGTTCTATGATATTACAGCAATAATATATATATGTATTTCATTTTATTTTAAATGGGAAATCATTATTCTGAAAAATAAAAACACTTAATATTTCACTATAAAACCAAGAGTACAATCTAGCAATTTGGCTGTAATTTTATCATATACTAAAATATTTTTTCACCTACAGAAATACCCCCCTCAATATTACATTGGAAAAATGCTTTGGTGTATTTGCCGCACACTTGAGTTTACAAAATAAGAGAGTTAAAGCTGACACAAGAAGGGTGATCATTCATAAATCTGTTTAAAATTCCCATATTACAGAGAAATTGAACTGCATTCAGAGGTATCCAGACTGGCACTAGCCAGACTTCATCAGACACTGGCAGCAGTTCAGTAATGTTGTTATTGTATAAATCTCCTAAAGCTGATTTATCTCATACTGAGCAAAGCAACTGTGTCCTAGGAAGGCAGCTAAGTTAGCCCAAGAGGTGCTTTCCCTGCAGGGACTGTTACATTTGCAGCAGCTCATTTAGATCTGGCTCATGAGTCTGTGCACTGTACAGAAAAACAGAAATAGCCAAGACAAAGGAATGAGCTTTTGAATATCTTGAGATTTATATCCAGCCCTCTTGCTTGTGGGTGAGTTTTCTATTTGACCTTCTGCACTGTAAAAAATGTTCATCTGGTACAGGTGAAACTTTCACCTTTTCAGTTCGAATGGCTGTGTTTTATCCCAGTGACCAGGGATTTATGGAGCATGCCTAGCAAGGTAGGACACCTCAGTCAAAGCAGGTCACATTCATTCAAGTTCACGTGAAGGGGAAATGGCAACACCTACCTCTCCTATAGTCTTTTTCTTAGACCACATTATTGATAATGATTTTTTTCCTCTGATGTCTTAGGCATGAAATAAGAATGTTATGCCACATTTCCAAAGTAAAAAGCATAGACTCCTTAAAGAGGAGAAAAGAGAGATCCACAGACCTTCTTACTGGGCAATGGTCTTGATATAATCGGTAACAGCTCATCTCCTGGCATAAAAAGACTAACATTGTGCTTCAAATGCCCATTTCTCTTACTCCTGCATCGACACCTCAACATACATATACACTCCTTATACATGAAACACTAGGAGTTTGCACATGGACAAGTCAAAACCACCTTTATTTTAGAAACACTGGTTCAGTCAGTGCCATCTTGCTTTCAGTTAACCTCGTTCAAAATAATGTCCCTCTCCCTGCTAGTTCTGACTTGATTCCTAAACCTTTCAGACTCATTTCTCTTGTACTTGATGAATTCTGTTCCATTCTCTACCTGGCTATAACCACATGGCTTAATGCTGATGCTGTACTCAGTGCAGTGAGAGCATTATTAGAGCACTTTTTTGTTGTCCACAATAAGCTCACTCTTGTGCCTCTAGTGTTCTGTAATTAGGCCCCTTCAGACACACAGTTTGGTTATTATGGTTCATCAACTTATAATACATTATTCTAAATGGCTGCATTTTCATTCTCTCTTTTTTTTTTTTCCCTTTTCTTCTTTTGCTGTTAAATAAAAAAAAATAAATCAGATAATGGAGGTAAAAAGAATTACTCACCCTTCATCTCGATCGAACATTCTGTTTATGGGCAGCAGGGATGGCAGGAAGATGTTCTTGGGAAGAGAGGAACTTGAGCAGCTTTATAGGACAACAACCTAGGAAGAAATGACAAACCAATACCCACATTTACTGTTTGTAAATCTGAGCATTGATTCTGCTTTCACAAGTGGCTTTCATCAAATGCAAATCAGAAGCCTGGCATCTGCTTGAGTAACCAGGCAGCCCTGTCCCCCTTTCAGGGGAACAAAAGCCATACAATCAAAGGGTTTTAAAAGGATGGCAAACTTATTGTAAACTAGAAAAGGTTAAAAGTCTGCCAGGGCTTAAATAAACCTCTCAGAACTCCCAAGTATGAAAGCACTTGTGACCTTTATGAATTTTTTTTTCTGTGAAATATCTCTGTATATTTGAAACATGGTAAAAAGTAACCAAAAAGGAAACAAACTCATTATGTGTCTGACTTCCCAACTGATTTTGAAAGCTCCAGAAAGCAAATATAGATAGTTTTATTTACTCTCAGATAAATGTACCAGAGCACTCTGGCTATTGGTACAGTGCCTACCTATGCTGCCCTGCATCAGTGACAATTCTCCTTAGGCAAAGAAGGATAACAATTGGAATTCACCCCAAACAAGCTATTTCCTCACCTTAGAAATCTTCACTGAGACTGGCACACCCTGGAAAGCACCTGAATGAGTAGAGAAAAAACACTTTTTTGAATATGCTGAAAGTTTGGTACTTCTATTTACTTCAGTTAAAAGCAGAGAGTCCCAGTACCAAGCAAAACCAATTACTGTTTACGTAGAAAATCTATGGAAAAATGTCTTAATATTAATTTCACATATATATTTATTATGAAAATAAATCCTTTTGCTGCCTGATAACAGCACGAGATAGAAATTTAAATAAAAATATATTAACACTTAATGAGTTCATCAATGTGTATTCTAATAGCCTTTTTCCTCATTCATTTGTGAATAATCACAAAGCTTATCCCAATGACCATGAAGCTAGAAACCAATTTTCAAAGATCTGAATTGAGCCTCAAGTGTCCATTTGATTCAATTTTCAGCTTTTTGTTGGATGATTGATTCCAGATTGCAAAGCAGAGGAAGGAATACCACTTCACACACAAGTTTTAGCTTCATAAGAAGTTGGGTTGTCAATGCTATTAATAACTAGCTGGAAAATAAATCAGCGAGAGTAGTCTGAAAGCTCCTGCTGCTGTAAGGAAACCACTCTTTATAATTATAAACAATTTAATTTAAAACAGGTCTTGGTTCTGATGTTTTGAATAAAGCCATTGTCTGACAGAACAACCTATGATTTCTTTTGAAGGAATCATAAGTGTCCCTGGTGTTTAGAGACGACTATAAAGCAAAAGCTGGCAATTCTTTAGGACAAAATCAGAACAAAAGGTTCAAAGCAATAGGATTTTTTTTGTATGTACTATGAACTACATAAATCAAATTATGAAATTCAGTGTCACAAGATGTCATGGAGCTCAAAAATATAAATAGATCTGAAATAAAATTACATTAAATAAAGGAGAAATCTATTGACAGCTATTAAACCTACTGGCATGAGTGTAACCTCCAGGTCAGAAGGACAGACTGGAAAATATCAGGCTTACTCTATGCTTTCTGTCTTTTTAATTCTATGTTGTCAGCACCTCATGTTGGCAGATATCTTTGTTGGATTACCCCAGGAATAAGCTATCTTTTGAAACAAGCAGCCTTCTCTCTGAAGCACAGAATCTGGAGTTCCTGTAATGCAGATGCAACTGATGGAAAACACAACAAAACAGGAAGGATGATTTAAAAATGAAGGAACCAAGAAAAGCTACCAAGTAGAAAACAGATTCTGTTACTATCATCGACATGGAAGTTAAAACTCTACTTCAAAGAGGAAACATCATGTTAGATTCACAATATGACTAAGCAGCCTGCATTCTGAGCAGCATGTCTCAAAGCCTACCCACACTGTTTGCCAGCAGCCATTTCTCCCAAACTCAAGTTCTTTACAGGGGGCAAGAAGGCTACGGAAAACAAAACGGAGAAATCAGATGATCCCAGACTATAACAAACAAAATGAAGGAATTGGTCAAAGCAGGAAAAGCCAGGGAATAGGAGAGGGATGTTAAACAGAGTGCTCCTGGCAGTGACCACCACTCCCCAACACTGCCCAAGGAGCTGATGGGTGCTGCCAAGTGGTGGCTGCCCAGGAGCAGAGACATCATTACGAGAAACAAGATGCTGAGCTGGACTTACTACCTGATACTGGGCTGGCAACTCCATCTCACCTGCTTAGAAAGGTCTTAAGACAACATGATTATCAAAAGAAAACCAGAAGTTATGCTCTGCTATTTTTCAATACAGTAGTTTGTGTTCAAAGCTGATCTGCAGTCACTGTAAGGCTCTCCCCCCAAAAAGACCTTTGGTTTAAGTAACATTGCAAGACTCTTCTCCTCCTAACAACAACATCTGGATCTAGTGTATCTATTCCAGTATCTGTTTCAGACCCAGAAAAAAAATAATACATTCTGTGCTGAGTCATGTCCAGAATCATTCTTGCCTTCTCCATTATCCTTTTCTGCTGCAGATGTTAGACATTGTTTTCTAAGAAAGCAGACAAATACTTTCGTTTTAGTTTTATACATCAGTCACTTTCACAATATCAGCCTTGCATAACTTGTTTGCATAACATTTATTTTTCAGCATAATAATTGGTGACATTTCCACAGAACCACAAAATGTGAGAGCATTAGCTGCTGGAGCAGCATCCCTACTTTCCACTCATAGTGAAAACTACCAGCAAATACTGTCTCTTCAGTTATTTAGCTAGCAAGCCTCTACATTACTCTTTTCTATAAAGCAATTAGAAACATAGTTTAGCTGAAGATGCTCCGGAACAAATTCTATACCTCAGGGTATGATCTACGTATCTGATTAAACTCCCAGCTTGATGTGCCTTATCTTGGCAGAGTTGAAGACTGCATTGTTAGAGATTAGAGTGGCATGCTATGTTTCCTCAAGATAACTATTACAGAGCGTATGCAATGATGCACATTTCACAATAAGGATGATAAATTTGACTAGTGCTATCCAAAATGCTGATAGCCTAATGTTAAGTACAGTATCCTCCTTTATTATGTTTACACAAGATAGCCCCATGTAATATCAGCATGATATATTGTGCTAAATGTAATACAGACATTAAACTAGTATATTATTCTTTTCTACATAATCCTCTGGTTTTAGCTAGATCTCACTTGAAGCTGTGAAATAATATTAGATAATACATGCTGATTACACTTTGAAGTAAGACTTTAAAGTGTTAGTTCCTAAATTCCAATAAAACAGCAGGATATTTATGTCTAAATAATGTAAGCTCCCTCTTGTAGGTCAGTTCCTATGATAACATACATGAAAGATTAAAATATCCCTAGACTTTTTAGTACCTGTAATCTTAGTTTAAATTTACTTTTCTACCAGAGCAGCACTAGTCCTGAATGTAAGATTTTCAAAGATCTCCAAGACAAAAATATCAAATATTTAAATTGCACTAACTTCTCACCTTCTTTTCCACCCACACTTTCACTTCTTTCTCCTCCCATACATACAAACATAAGCAAACACACACACACGGAAAACACACAGAAGAGTAGAAAGAGTCATATTTTTTCATGTGAAAGTACAGAAATACTCTCATAAATGGGAAGCCACGGTGGTTTGAAGTCTAAACATTCAACACATAATTTGTAACTTTAATCAACACATCTCATTTTGCTAATGCATACTGACTGGCTGCCTGAGTGCTAATGAGCGTCCCTGAATGCTAATGGCTCTGTGAAACTAGATGGCCTCTGAGCATCACATGGATTATCTCAAACTTATTTGCATCTCAGATTCCCAGCACCATTCAGCTTCACCTCCCTTTGACCTTGACATTTTATAAACCAGGGAGAACAGTTGTGTTACGAAAGAAAAGCCAAAACTAAACTAAAAAGTGTAGGCAAGGACATATCCATCTAGAATACATTTGAAACAATGTACTGAGTTGAATATTTTCACACCAGAATGTGATCACTGTGAGATACTCCACAGCTTATCTCCTCAGCCTTTGAACTCCACTGCTTACGGGAAATGCACTCAGGAATCAATTGCCATAACCAAGATATTTTAAGGATCTAAGAGAAAGATTGTGAGAAGAGATAACACCTTTTAGAATCCATTCATTTGCCAGCAGTTACAGCTATTAAATATGTAACACATTACTGCATATATGACTATGAGCTATTATAACAATACATAGAAATTCAGAGCACTTGGAAAATCAGACAAGGTTTGAGGCACGCAAGCCATTACTCAATTCCCAGTCCATGTATCAAAAGCATACAGTCCCTTTTCGCCATCATATCAATCTATTTGGTGATTGTCAGATGAGCTCCTTCACTTTGCAAAAGCCCCACCGAGCTGCCTGAGGCTGTTCCATTGAGCAGACATTGCACCAGTGCCCCACTTGAAAGGGAAACCTGTATGGAGGTTCAGAGCCCTGCATGTCAGAGCTCTCAGTAGAAAGTCAGAAATACTTTCCCTGAGAAACCTGCTTTTCTTACAAATCCTCTTCTTTGTTCTATATCTTCTGTGATGAAATGCATATAAACGTGGCTATGTATTTATACATACATGAATCTATATATTTACATATTTCCAGGAAAATTAACTTTCTTGTCTGCATTAGAAAAATTGTAACTTAAGAAAATGATGTAAAAGTTCTTTTTAAAATAAACTGTCTTTCCACCCTGGGAATAAACAGCCACTTAAAGTTACCTTAATAGTCAGATCTGTTCCCAGTTTGAATCCAGTGCAAGCACTGCTTTGTTAAAGAGAGCACCTGGTTTGAGCTCTGCAGAGTACAGTACATTTTACCTAATGGCTTCAACGTGGAATCTTAACCTGTGGTTGGCTTAACCATCCCTCCCAGAAAGATGCAGGATTTTCATCTGAGCACTTCAAGTCCTGGAATAGCCACACCCACACCTTCTCTTCATGTTTGTTTTGCAATGGCTTCATTACTTCATTTATTAAAAAATATTTATAATATTAATTTTACAATTTCTACTTCCAGATGATAAATTTTTCTGATACATAGAGAAAAATAAGAGATCTGTACACTTCTGTACCTGCTTTTCCATCCACCTAAACAGACTGCCATTGGCTGCCTTGTCCAACTTCTCCTTTTTCTTTCTAGTATTTACATTTTCTCTCTTTTGCTCTACTGAATTTTATCTACTACTTCAAGATTCATTAAAAATTACCAGCATGTCAAATGTCATTCTAATTATTTAAAGACTGTTTGGAACAAATTATCTGCAACTCTAAAAGTGTTTATCCTTTAGTGACTATCTACACCCCGAAAAGTACTTTCTTATCCTCATGGAATGCAAATACATGTGTTTCTAAGTACAGAACAGAAATTCCTACTGAATATTTCTACATCTTCTTAGAATTATTAATGACTTAATTATCTCCAGTTAGTAATGGATCCATAGCACAGCCAAGATTTCTCTGACTCATCATCATCATTAGCTTTGAGTTTCTCCCCTAGTATCCTTGGCTTGGGAGTTTTCCAGATTTCCTCTTTCAGATGAGATACACTGCTATTTATTTACCAAAAATACTTTCCTGCAACCATACAAAATTACATGTCCTACAGGGAAAAAAGGCTGACTTAATGAGACTCTCTCCGGAGACACTTATATAAAAATCAGGTTTGGATAAGACTGAAGACAAGTCTCTCAAAGGTGGAGCTCAGGAGATCCCAGATTCTTCTGGGATAACTTGAACTGATGTCTGAAACAGATCATGTCACTGTACACTCAGGAAGCCTAAGACTCCTGCATTTAAAAGATTATGATTTAATATTTATAAAACACGTTAGTAGTAGAAAAACCGAACAATGAGATGCTAAAGCCAGCTCAGGCCTGAAGATTCTCCTTGTGCCACACATCTTTAGCAAGGTACATGCTGCACAGCAGCAACTCAGAAGGAAAATACCTTATGTTGGAACTGCTACCAAATTTTTGTAACATGAAATCATGTCCTCTATGACATGGACAGATAATTTCAGACCTTGTTAAAGTATCACTCTGCAGTTTAAGCACCTGCTTGGACATGTACTTTATTTGAGAGCCTGAAAAAGCAGCTGTAAATAACTACAGTATGAGAAAACGCCAGCAAGAAGTTTCACAGCATCAGTTCACTTTCCAAACTCTTTGAAAAAGCATCCTGTGCTCAGTTTCCCCATGTTTCTTTAAATACATCTTTTCTGTGTTTTATATGTAAGAAGGGTATTATGAAAGTTTGTCGTTCTTTAAATATTTTTTGCTTTTTTTTTTTTTTTTGTAAAAGCATTCTTCCAATATAGACAGAGGTGAGTAAATTTACATATTTCTGAAATAACTTCTGCCCGGGTTAGGTGCCCTTTGAGCTTTGCTGCTCTATATTCCCTGCTCATTACAGTAGCCATCTAAATGATGGTTTTGTCCCTTGAAACATTTCTCTAGTTCTCATGAAAACACATGAAACCAAGCTTCACTTTGTGTGGCTGACAAAATGAAGCTTATCCTTTTATTATTAATCTTATTATCTCTAATAATGGCTTTAGAAGCCACTGCACAAATATCTCAAAATAACTCCATATAGCACATTTTAATCCTGGTTTAACAGATCCTTTTACCAAGGAAAAGAAATCCTATTAACGATTCTGATAACTTTGTGATATACAGAAATAGGTGTTGTCTTCAGTCAAATCCTTTTCCTTTTCCACTTAAAAGACCTAAACCAGAATTAAGAACCTGGGCAAATCTCTGCTGCATTAATCCACTGACACACCAAGCACTTCTCTGGAACATGCTGGCCCACAACATTAATTTTACATTTGCTGTGTTAAGCTGTCGTAGCCTTTTTGAGCACTGATGCCAAGTTTGCACTGCAAGTGGCAGTGCACTGCAGGCAAACCACAGTTCACTTCTTTGGCTTGTGCAACAAGAAGGGAAAATGCTGGCATGTTTAACACATTCTTTTAATTGTTATCATATGTAGAAATTATTAGAATTTTGCATAAATTCACAAATACAAACATATTAATGACATATCAACTTTCTTTCACAAACTCTGTGAACAAGAAAGTTTTGAGATCACGTTTCCATTTCCAAAATGTTTTCATGGTGTTCCTAGTTTGTAACATAAATTACTCAGAAGTGAAAAAGGAGTTACTTCTCAGCAGGAATAAAAGAGGTCAAGCCAATCTATTTCACATAGAAACAAAAAAAAAAATCCAGATCTAAATAAAACTCTCTCAGCTACCATTCCTACAGACAACAAATAATTTTGTTGTTGCTTTTCACAAGGTATTTCCCCTGCCTCCCTCCAATGAAACAGTGAGATCATTAATTCCACAGTCAGCAGCTGAAACCAGTTAGTCTGACCTCAGACACTACTGCTCACATCCCTTCCTGCTCAGTAAACCCCACACTACAAAGATGGGTGGCTTTCCCTTTTTGACTAGAAAATAACATAGCAGTCAGGCCAGAACATCATTCCTATTACAAACATGCCTTATTAGCTACAAATACACCTCTGTAAGTATTCTGATTGAAAGTTCTTCCTATAAGGAAGAGAAGACACAGCACAGAAGCAGTAATGAAAGCTACTGCTGCTATACCCTGTATGGCTTTGCACGTTCGAATTGCAGTACCATGGGTTTAATCCGTCGTTTCCCAAAGCACACACCATTACAAAACAAGACCAATCCTCCCTTTAATTTAATTTAAAAGCAGCATGAAAGAGATGTTTAGGAAATGTCTGTTCTCCTGACCAAGATGAAGACTACAAATCAGAAAAAGCAGTTGTCTTATTCTCCAAAATGATTAAACACTAACCAACCACTAATCTATGGCCTTCACAGCACACTCATTCACCAGCTCTCAGCCAGATGTGATCCCAGAGTAAGGACAGCCATTCAAACTGCAGGATCTGGGATCATTCCGAGTTAAACTGCTTAAAGAGGACAATAAACAAGAAAGTAGGAAGCAAGAACATCTCTAATAAATGATTTTCAGAAGGGATTGACTATGCAGTGCATTGTCATGATGAATCAAACCCATCAGTCATATGGTCACTCTGCATCTTACTATAAAGCTGTTGGATTTTGCATTTTGAGATTTGCTGTTTATTTAAGGCAGCTCTGGATCCAAGCTTGACACTGAGTTCTGAGCAGCCCGTGTGATCTGGAAAACCACTTCAGCTACAACAGCGTAAAATGATGGGCTTTTGTCACGTGGTATCTTACAAAGTTCTCACAGAAGAACGTGTGAGAGCTCTTTAAAATGCAAGATTCCCCACAGGGAAACAGCGGCTCTCTCTGCAAAGGGAAAAATGTCACATGGCTGAACACATTTTCTCATCGTTCCCAGAAGCTAAAGAAGTAGCTAGAGGCAGAAAACTGACAATAATTATATTGCCTAGAAACCGGCAGTGTACATAAATCTACTGTGTTCAGCCTTTATTCACTGATCTACCTCCCAAAGCTTATTTCAGAGCTAGCCCAGGAGTAACACCGTGCAAGGCACTGCTCCTCACTTTAAGGAAGATTTGGGTCATTTTTTCTTCCACATACTGTGATCATTACAGCCTTGTATGGTTGCTCTCGCTATCCTGTGGCAACCCAAGTTGCTGTGATGTTTTGGACTACAGTTTTCTTCCTTAGTAGACTGTGAGAAGCAGATGAAACAGAAGCAGGATTGTTTAACAGGAGAGTCCTTCAGCCCCTGTTGCCTGTGCCCAGTGTAAGTCTGCAGTGATGGAGAGACAGCTCTTCAGCCCTGAACCTCTGCTTGTGTCAGATCACAAGAACACAGTGCAAGAAATCCAGACCCAGAAGGCATCTTACACTGAACTAATTTTGACACAACTCTGAGAAATCATGAATCAGAGATACAGCTCAGAGGGAATAATAAAGGTTGGTGATGCTATAGAAAAAGTGCTGGCACAGTACTGGCAGACTGGCACATCTGTGTTCCTGACATTATCTCAAAGGCCAGCAAGTTAAAAATTTACTTTCTTCCATTTAGGTACCAGTTCCAGCCTTCACTATGACTGTTCCTCCAGAGATTTATCTTAGCACATTGCTGTTGGGTCCCTGGACTGAGGGGGGAAGAAGACTGGCCCAAGTGGCAGCCAAAGGAAAAATAAGTTTTAAACTTCCCATGTTTATAAAGTCAGCATTGCTGCTTTGCTGCCATTCGCTGCTGAGAGGTGCCTGGCAGTCTTAGTTGCTTGAGTAAATGCTAAACCAATAAACAGATTACAAAAGCAATTAAAAGTCTGGAAAGATATTATCTCAAATTTACTTATTACTTATGATGACCCTTTATTCCTCAGATTTTTTTTTTTAATATGCTAGCAACTAAATATTTGGTTTTGTATTATTTGCACATTGCTCACAGTTTGCAATGAATACCAAGAAAATAAATTTTTTGTTTACTTTTATTATCCTAATTAAACATTTTCAGTTATTTTCCCCTTATTGTACATGGACAACTTTAAATTCAGTTTTTAGGGTACAAGAATATTTGGTTGTGTATGTCCAGCCTACCAGCAAAGCCAGTTAAAATTCCTACTTTCTAATCCCCTAAAACTTAGTGTCTCTCCATGGCCCTTAGCAATTTACATCTCTTGCTCTGTAAGTGCACAAATATTGTCTGTGTCTAGATGAAAGGTAATGAAGAATCCTGACTATAGGTGAAGAAGCAGGACCCCCTGGTGCCCCTCACTTACTCTGTGGCCATGTGACAGACATGCACAGCCTTGTTCAGATGCTGAACAGCCTCCTTCTGTTGTTGGATGAATGGTGCCTATTAAGCCCAGCTAAAATCCCTCCCTTCCTATTCCAGTGGGTTTGGAAATGTAGCATAAAACAATGTTGTCCACACATAAGCTTCCATGGATCTACCACAAGAAAAGCAAAACCCACTCCTTTCTTAAGCAAATTGAAGGAACATTCATAAGCCTAGGGGGAAAACATTCTGATGGAGTAATGTGGATAAATCCTTTTTGTCTAGGGAAATTCTACAAGAGGGTTTACTCCATTAATCCCTTTTACTAGAAAAAGCAACCCCCCAATATCCACTCTTCTCCATTCTTTCCTCCCTTCTCCTTGTGCAGAGTTCCTTAGTCCCAACTCTTTGCACGGTCAAAAAAAGAAAACACAAGTCAATGAGCAGCCAAGTGATTTGGAATCAGTGGGATCAAGCCCTATCTCAGGAAGCTCCACAGCACTGATCTGGCTGCACCAGGGAACAGCAAAGAGAAGCACCCACACTCCCTGGCTGCAGGGCCCCACTGCTAACAGCACTGATCTTGCCATCGCTTAAACCATGGCAGCAGTGCTGGTAGCAGTGGCAAAGGTTCACTCAGCAACTGTCAGCAGCATAAGGAATTCAAAAGGAATGCCTAAAGCTGGCACATCAACTGATAGATCTTCAAGGCAGGGATTGTACAGCATTTTGCTGCTGGGTGAATATAAGAAATCAACTATCTTGTCTAGTGTGACTAAATGACTTTCTTCAGTTGCTTGTAATTTGGCACAATATTGTTATTGTGGGAACAAAACTGTTTATTTGGTGGTTTTGTTCTTGGGTTTTACACTTAGCAGATTGTGAATGCATAGGATCTTCATAGCTCATTAAATCTTTGGACTGACTGCACACACAGTGTATTTTTAAAGAAAATGTAGACTGGAGGAGCTTTGGATCCTGTGTCAATATATCAACCACTATCACTTCCTCCTGTGCCATGAGGGGGGAACCACATCCTAAAGGTGATTCATCTTTTCAGATAAAAACTAAAAGTTGTTTATTTGGGCTTTTTTTATTTTTTTCTCAATTATTCTAGAATCAGCTCAAAAGACAAGCTTCAGCATTTCTTGGGAAAACAGGTGGGATTTTTTTCCCCCCAAAAAAAAGTTTTTCCTTATACAAAAACAAATTTGTTTTAGTCACAATTAAATTTCTCATTAACATATACAGTTTTTTACTGTATTTTCCCTATTTATTTTTAAAAAAAAATTTAGAGGAAGAAAAAAAAAGTGTGCAGCAAAATTTACTCAGACTTACCTTCTTTCTGTCTTCTATTTTTATATGGATTTACACACCAAAAGCATTAGGTAGAAGTAAAGGAAGAAGACAGACTTTTCCCTATCTGAAGGAACAGCTTTTGTAAGCTGTTTGATACAGTATAATGTAATACACATGAAAATAATTTCTATTTTCTCTAATTTCACAAAATGCATTTCTAGCCTATTTACTTCTTTAAGTCAGCTCAAATCTCCTTATTAAAGACTTAGGTAGAGAAAAAAATTGACATTTCATTACATTATTGCAAAAATAATCTAGACTGGCCAGTAGTTTTGCCTTAAATTGTGCCTTTTGAAAGACATTACAAACTATTAAATTACCTTTTCTTTTTTTTTTTTTTTTTTTAATCCTAAATAAGCTTTTTAAAAAACAGCTGATCCTACTCATGGCTTTTCTTCCTATCTTTCTTATAAAAGGCTGTATCCTAATTCCTCTGAAAAGACAACTTGCTTTGGTAGATCAAGTTAACTACTGAAGAAAGAAGATGACCAAACCAGAACATCCCACGATGCTCCATTATGTATTTGAGATAAGCAGTCAAATCTCCAAGATAAAACTTGCAAGTTTTGCAGGCCTGTCAATTTGCCCGCATGGATCAGCTCTTCTGAAACCTTTCAGTACTCCTGGGACACTGCCATTATGAATAAATTACATGAAAATGACTGTTTATATGAAAAATGTTGACTTTCTTTTTGTAATGATACCAGATCCACCCTGCTAAAGGATCTGATTAAAACCTTTGTCAGGATTTCTGTCACAGGCTTGGACTTTTAAGATCCCTTTGAAGAAAGTTTCTTCCTTTGGTTCTGTCTAACAACAGATAATAGTGAACCTTCAGTCAGGAATGACTGCTGTGCAATACGGTCTATTCATTGTAGGTTATTTAAATTATGCTCCCATTTAACACTTAGCATCTCTGATCCTGCTTTGTTTGCCTCTGCATGTACTTTTACTGCCACACTGATGTCTTGGGGTTCTTTAATTGATAAATCAATGCCTACAGGGTGATGTCGAGGTGGATCTGATCATTAGCAGATTAGATCCATCATTTCTTTCTGCTGCATGGCAGCACACTAGAACACACAGGGAATGGAAGCCCATTCCAGTCATCAGTAACTGAACAAGTAACAAGGCAATGCAAAATTTGAGTTTCCCACAAAATGATAGCATCCAAGTAGGATTTCACTTCTCTGAATCATTTGAAGAAGGTCTAGAGTCAGAACTGCGTCCATGCAAATATTATAAAGCAGTTCTAGAAGGAGAAAATGTGGATGGTGAAGCCCTATAGGTCTCTAAGAAACAAAGTCCAAGGTGAAGATCTACCCAACATCATTCACATATTTTCCCACAAGCAGTTTTAGAAAAGGTTGGTTTGGAGCAAGGTAGGAGTTACTGTTGTACACTATGAAAAGAAATTGGACTTCATTAAACTGAAAAGTTATTGATGGTGCCTCCTGCAATCCTCTAATTTATTGCATCCTCAAACTCACTCATCCTGTCTTCACACTATTCACCTGCAGAGATGATGAGCAAGATTTTCAGATTGTTAAGTAAATCTAAAGGCTGGAACAGTGGTTTTGTCACTTCAGCAATATCATTTCCATTCATATGCTTTAAGGATCTCAATTTGAAGGGGAATGAAGGCTTACAGGGCTGAGCTAGAGGGCAATTTTAGCCTCACAGAACAGGCTATAATTTACATTTATCTGTGTCTGACAAGGCTGTGTATGGCAGGGGCAAGGAAATGTTGCTGTCTGTCTCTCAGGCTATTGATAATAGGAGTGATGGTTAAAGAATTACTAATGACAAAACAGAGCAGCAGCTCCCAGCCTTACAGACTAGATGCAGAGAACTCAGACACACTTCACTTGTGGTCAGATCATCTGAAGTGAAAAGGTTCTGTTCATGACTGCAAACCACCCTTCAGAACACCAGCAACAGCTGATCCATTTCATGGAGAAATGTAAGATCTGCTAAATAGGGGACTTTCCTAACTACTGCAGCTTTTCTTCTATTTTTCTGAATCCTACCCCTGCCCTCAGAAAAACATCCCATTCAAGCAGCAATACAGAGGAGAAGACACACTACCCAAGTACAACTGTTTATTCCACAGGCACAGCTACTGCTACAGTCAGATACTGCAGGACCAGCAATAACTTATTGCAGCAGGAGAAATAACACAGAAATGCCTTTCCTTTTTCTTTGAAAGAGAAAACTGGTATGCATTTCCTATCAGCTGCAATGTTACAGCAGGATTTCAGTTTCACTCTCATCAGATGGAGCCAGAAATTCATTTCCATGTCCCTGACACCCCCTCCTGCACAGCTCTGCCTCACGTTCCACAGGAGAGAACAGCAGCAAGAGAAGGAGCAATTGCAGGGGACAGCACTGAAGGGCACACCTGAAGGCCACTCTTCGTGGGGTGTATGCTGATGTGGTGGAGGAGAGTCAGCAAGAAGCACCTCAAATAGTTTAAAAGACTGAAATGAAAACAAAACTGCTGTTTTTCAAGGGCCAGGGCTGGTTCACAGGCTGTGACTCTTGCCTTAGCTCAAAGTCAATCTTTGCTTGAGCTGACAGTCTACAGGCAATAGAGACATTGTACTGCCCTTTAAGTGACATATATTTAGAACCTGTGTTTCTTACGGCACTTTTTTTTTCCTCCAAGGAAGGGAAAATTAAAAAAAAAAAAAAAAAAAAGAGAGAGCCATTCCTACCCAACAGTTCACAATTAGAGAAATGGGTGGTGTGGCTGGGAATTCCCCACTTTCAAGTTACAATCTCAATATAAACTGTGGTGCTGTCCATTTCTTTTGCTTTTTTCTCTTTTTCTTTCTTTCTTTCTTTCTTCCTTTCTTTCCTTTCTTTCATTTTTATCCCTGTGTATGTGTATATATTAATGGCAATACTGGCTTTTTAGTCCCTATTCCAGTCAGCTACAAATCATGTGGCTGACAGTTAAATGGCCAATCTGAAGATCCTGCCTGACGCTGCTGTGGCTTTGCTCTGCCCCGGGATGTAGGTCACTGCCAGAGCACAGCCTTCCTCCCATCCTCTGCTCCCATGATGCATTTAGATGATGGTGCATTAATGTGACACTCTTTCAAAATAGAAGTCGAGAGATGTAAAATCTGTTTCCTACATAAATGAATTTTAATCTGTAATTTCCATGACTCTTGACATCCGCCATCAAATGAATGTGTTTTCCTGTTTCATCCTCAAGATGAAGCCAGATTGTCACTATCTGCACTGCCAGGACTCGTCATCTTTTAACAGCCTTACTCCTGGTTTCCAGAGGTGCAAAAGAGACTCTTGAAGAGCAGATCGTTGAGGGGTTTTTATATGAGAAACACTGGCATGAAGAAAGCTCCCAGGATTGGCAAGCCCTGCCCTTCTTGTCACACATGGTCACAACAGTCAGTGCTTAAAAACATAACAAGCTCTATCATGAGGATAGGGCAGGATTTTCCCCTTTTTCTAATCCCTAATCCATGTACCTCATAGGTCTAACTATCAGAGCCTTATTCTAATTTCTAGGTTGAACCTAGAAATTGCTCAGTTGTTTAGTAGCAATAAGTAAAATTGTAAAAAAATGTCAGAAGCAGCCTATTACGCCAAAGCTGAAATCCATCTGCCTTGGCATCCTGCTTCCAACAGTCGGCAGTATAGGATGATTTGGGAAAGAATTTAAGAATCAAGTACTAGAAGAGCAAGGAAGAGCTGTACTCGTCGTGAAAAACAGGCACACTAACTTGAAACACTCACTGTCAACTGTAACTGAAACAAAAAACATCTGATTAGCCAAGGATCTATAAGGGAAAAGTTTATTTTTCCAACACTAATGTTTCAATGAGTGGTAGACAACTTTGCTTTTGAATAATGATTCCAAACAGCTACATGGACAGGGCTTTGACATGATAAGCTCAACTGTGTTGAGTAGCAAAAAAATGGACATTTTGCAGTTTCATTTCACTGCACTTGCCAGGAGACGTTCTACAACTTCAGGTTATTAAGCTAGTAGCAGTGGAGAACATTCTTCTCAGGGCACTAACAACTCAAAATGCCAGTTTCATCACCAATGCAAGCACTAAAACATTGATAGCTACATTCTGAGTCTTTCCCCTTGTGATATTTCATACTGGTTATGACAATTATCTGAGTGTCATCTGAAAAGGGGGAAGAACTGAAGGGAGGCTGAATGTCATCTCTTAGGCTCCTGAAAATAAAAGAGGGATGCAGAGAAGCAGTGGTAAGAGACATAATGGAGAGGCCACTATTATTAAAATAACCACCTGTCTCCTCACTAGCCAATTAACTTCATAGATCATGGTGTCCCAATCTTGGGTATAATCTTCTATTTCTCACCCACTCCTTCCACTAAGTCCTCCTTATAGCTCCACTTTTCCCACAGAAACCTTAAGTGCTTGGGCTAACAGAAGATGCTAATAGTGAAAAAAAAAAAAAAAAAAAAGACATTTTTAATTTATGCAGGGGTGTTACAGGTGTTCCACCTCTTGGTACAAGCAGAAGGATGTAGAAATCAAATCCATTTGTTTCCACAATGAGGCCACACTATATTTTTTAATCCAAAATGCAACTTATGCTACCAATAAGCAACTGATCGTCTTTCAATATTCATTTTACATGGTTGGAGAAGCTTCCCATCAAAATGGTGGACTGTTTGGCACACACGTGAAACACAGGCAGTATAATTCTTTACACACATTTCAGCATTACTACAAGGAGGGTCGGTTTCTGAAGTCAGCAACACAAGAGAGCCTTGTTTGTTTTGGGAAATAGAAATCAGAGTGTAAAATGTTGCTCTTTCTGTTGGAATAGGTACATTTCCACTGTACTGGAGACTGACCCCTTTAGTTGTTTTTTTTTCATGACTGCATAAAGCACATGTGGAGCCTTGGTTCTCTTAACCCAGAAAAAATCAAGCAAGAGAAGAAATACCTTATTAATATTCATACCTGATTTGGCTAATTTTTAACTCAAAATTCACATCTCTCAAGCTTTTTATCCCCCCTAGTCATAAATCCATGATTTGCATCTTTACCTAGAACACAGATCTTCCCATGTGATGCTGATACCCTCACACCAAAACCTGCCAATTAACCATAGGTTTGCTCTGTTACTCAAGAAAAGAGGTGTGTTGTACAGCTGCACTTCTTGCCATATACTGGTGTTCTGGGCTTATCATTTTACCTGCAATTTGAAGAATAACCCCCCTCTTAATCACATCCACGTTTGTTCTTCTCATTTCACTCACCCATTTTATCCCAGACTTCACTATCACCACCATCCTCCAGTACTGTTCCCACTTGCTCTCCATTAGAATAAACTGTGCTCTAAAACTCTAGCATGAGTTCACCCCACCAGAGACCTTCTCTTCTTAACAGTTCCACTTTGCTCAGTAATCCAAAGCAACCTATAATTACAGTGGCTGGAACCATGCCTCACACAAAGTGTTTTCAAATGAGACCTCAAAAAAAATAATACGACAAAGAATAGTAAGTTTCACAATGATTAAGTGGAACAAAACTACTTAAGATCAATCCCCCTTTTTTCCTGCTGAACTTCAAAATTACCCTGTAAATACCACCCTCAGTGAAAAATCATTATAGAAAAAAACACCAAACAAAACAAAACAACAGCCAAAACTAAACATGAAGAATTTTCCTAATCATGACATGTTTAGCTGCATTCAGAGCTCTGTGTGAAATCCACAGAATGTAGCCACACACAAAGCAACTGCTCTGTTTTCATCCCTTCCCTGTTGACTGTGGTTCAGGTGAAATTAATACATTAAGTGATAGAATGTAGCTCAAATTTGTCACAGGTTTTGTAAGTCTTACTTGTTTACCCAAGTAATTTTCTTGTAGAAGATGTACATAACAGCAAATGCAACAAGTATCTCTTTCTGAATAGGAAGTAGTGACTTAAACCACTTAACAGCTACAAAACCAGAATTTTTCAGCCCACACTAAAACAAACAGTGGGCATTTTTGAAAGTCACAATTCCCATTTTGTTCCAGTTTGAAACAGGTTTTTTTAAAAAAAACACTAGACCTTTATGAAAGAATTAACTTATTATCTTACAATTCAGCTCTCACTCTGAAAAATACTTTTATCCACCTCTTTTGCTTTGTATTCACCTCTTTATTGAATGCCCGTGAGCAGCTGTGGCAACAGCCGTGTAGCAGGGGAGGCTGCAGGGCTGGGCAGGACCCAGCTCACCCGGTGGGTACCCAGCCAGAGCCAGCAAACTGTCTCAAACCAACTCAATACTTCTTCCATTATTTATAACACATCTTTCCTCCTCCCACGTAACTTCTATGTGATCTTCGTGCCTTTTTCTACAGCATTCAGGATGTTTGTATGCTAAGCATGGCTTGTGCTCTTTTTTCCTCTGGCAGCAGCACAAAGGCAAAGCCCCTGGTGCAGCAGGAACACGGTGGGTGCTGCAGCCACACTGGACAAGTCTTTCCACCCACCCCGTGGCAAGGTGGCAGAAGCTCAACCCAAACAGATCTTTTTAGTCTCTTTCCCTCCCTTGCTGGTCATTTTCAGACCCATGGCCACGCTCTTTTCCCTCGCTTACCTTCACAACGCTTGGCTGGGAGCTGGAGAGGCAGAGGCTGCCGGCGCCCTGGGAGGGCTGCAGCCGGGAACTGCCCTGGGCCGATCAGAACCGGTTCTGGCCAGCCCAGACACCTGTGGGGCCAGGCCCATCCCCCACCAAAGCCTCGGCGAGTCAGGGAAGCACAGGCCGAAATGGTTTGGGGTTTTTTTTAAGGAAGATGGTGGTAGCAGCTTGGGTATGCTCTTGGAGTGGTTTTGTAACTGACAAAACTGGCTCCGCGCTTTGGCGGGAGCTGCTGCCTGGGGGATGTTCCTGAGGAGCTGGGACTGCGGGGGCAGCCGTGAGGGGACCCGGAGGTCCCGCACCAGGGCAGGGGCACCGAGGAACAAGAAGCAGGAGGAAAATCAGTCAGCAAAGTGAAGCAGAAACCCCTTAGGCAGACACCAGCTCAACCTCCTACACTGCCTGACACCTCTCTGAGGAGATTGGAGCTGAGAGACTGTAATCCCCAGGGAAAGGGAAGCTAGGAGCGGGGAGAGGCGAGGGACATGTTTGCTCTGCAGGGCGGTGCAGCCTCCCATGGCTAATAGCGCGATTTCCCACCCTGCCGGCTCTACAGATGGTGCAAAGGTTTGCAGGGTAACACTTGGGTTGAAGATAGACCTACATTTGCAAGCAGGAACTTGGGGAGGGGGTTGTGAGGAGAAAGAAAATCCGTAATTCATAAAAATTAGTTGAGTTAAAGCTATTTATCAGGTAAAGTGGCTAAAGTGGGTCATTAACACCTGCTGGATTACAGACTGCTTTGTTTGACTGGTGCAATGCTGTATGTGTAAGGCACTTAATTGATACATATCTAGCTATGCCCTGCTAACTGGGCTAGCATGCACTGAGTTTGATAACTAGCAGCTGGCATTTTAAGAGTCTGTTCTTTCTTCGTATGGAGGATGGAGAAAAATCTGGGAGTCTATGAAAAAGATCTTAATAATTTGGAAAAAAAATAACCTTCTTAGAGGGGTCAAAGACACTCTTTTCTTCCAGGTGGTGTTTGTATGTGGACTCACATAAAAAAGTTGTCATGCTAATGCCTGCGGATCCAGAATCTAGAATAGCCAATCTCCATTTGTATTATTTCCTCAGCCCTGTTTTGATAAGATGCAAGGGTATATTGGTAGAATGAGTAATTGGTTTGTTCAGAATTAAAGGCAACATTGTATTTTTAAATTCCAGTTGTGATAGTCATGAAAAAAATAATGCCTGTTGTGCTGGATAGAAAATACCACTACCAGCTACAAGATACACAGGTAAGTGATGTCCAAATTACCTGTCCTGAGGTCATCTCTGTCACAGTACTTCTGTTGTAATTAATCAAATATGACCAGTAACATGACAAAGTGATAAGACTTCGGCCTGTAGTCAAAATTTTACATTATTTTCAATGAAACCAATGAAAAAAAGATATTGTGAGCTTCTATTATTGCTGTCATAGATAATTGCATTTCATATGTTTTGATTTTCATCAGCAGCTCTCAAAGCACTTCAAAATGGTGTCATATATATTTTGGAATATGAGGCACGGATGAAGAGACATACTCAAATTCTTCCAGCAGTCCAGTAGGAACAGAAAGCAGGGACTCCAGTATTAAGGTTTTTTTATACGTTTCCTTTGTACGAATGTGCTAATACTGATTTAATAACAGTGTTTAAGTTCATATAAGGAAAAATATTGTGATTAGTGGTGTAGTTCATATCTTTAAGAGATACTGGATAGTGAATATTAAAGTACAGAAATTACAGTGATGTAGCCTGCTGTTTTTTGTTCCTTCCTGAATAACACTTTTAAAAAATCTTATCTTTTCCTTCATCTCACAGGTGAAGGAGTTAAAACTTTCATATTCAAAACCCCATAATTAATTATGCCTCCAAATTCCATCTCTCTGTTCATACCAGTCTGGTCTGAATAGATGCTGGTTCTTTTGGCTGGGTAAGGAAATTCATATACTCCTTATGTGCAGCACAGAAGTTAAATAATCTGTTTCCCTTCCTATTGTGTTGAAGCCCTTAAAGCTGTGTTACACAATGTTGATTGACAATCCACTTGCTGATAACACATCAACAGTATTGCTACACTTTGTTGTCAGTCTCCCTCCACAATCCTGCTTCTTTTGTTGTTGATTTTTTGTGGTTTTTTTTGGGGGGGGGGGGGGGGGGGGTGGGTTGTTGTTAGTTGTTGGGTTTGTTTTGTTTGAAACAGATGGAACGATTTCTGGGAGTTGTGTATGTAATAGGCTGCAAGTGCTTGGTGTAAGAATGATTGGATTGGGCAATAAAGCAAGAAAGAAGAAAAGTAAAGGCTGTGGCACATTGAAAATCCTCACTGCCAAACAGTATAGTTACATGTTCTAGCAGCAATCTCCACAATTTATTGGAAGCCTCTGCCCTCTACCGGCATCCCTGAAGCTCAGCCTCAACTCACTCACTGTGGGAGTGTGTGATCCTATACCTCGAGTCCTCGCACACAGCGTTGAATTTGGCCCTATTTATAAAACAAATCCTTTAGAACATGCTGTTTCATTAAGTGCAAGAGTGACAGTGTCTGACAGGGATCTAAATCTCAAGTGACATTTGCTATTGACTTCTGCAATGCTTTTCAGATGTCTGCCTACTTCTCACCTTGTTCAACACTCCAAGGGTTAGTCTGAAGCCTCCCCGCATCCTATTACAGACCCCATCTGTTTTCTTCCAGTGAGCCCATACAGGGAAGAAGAAACAAGAAACTAATTCTTTTTGAAGTGCTGGTGGTTTTCATTCCACTGGGAAAAAGAAAAAAAAAAGTAAAAAATAGTGCTTGTTTAGCATAATGAACTATTTCAATAAAAAGTTTCAAAGTGCAATTTTAGGGCAATGTAGAACTGCAACTGTTGAATGACACAGCTACCATCACATTCCATCTGTTTTCCTTGGGTGCAGAGCACAATTTTAAACCATCTTGTGGCAATTATTAGCAGCAAATTGGTAGAAAAACTAATTTTCTCATAAAAGCAAAATTTGAAAAACTAATTAAAGCCATTGGTAAAATACATGAATTTCACTTTCAAGTGAAAACATTTCAGACTGAGTCCTGCAATGACATGAAGGTTCTGCAAAGCAACAGGACCACTACACGGGCTGAGGCTTTACAGGCTAGCAGCCTCAGTCCAAAGCATTGCTCAGTCTCACTCACCTAAACCTGAAATGCCAAAACCAGCCCAGTATTTGTAGGCCTTTGCATTTGTAATGATATTGCTGATATTCCACTGTATAAGTCCCTTTCATATTTAAGGGTGTTCTATTAAAATCTACTTTTCCCAAACCTGTAGGAAAAAAAAAAAACCACATAGAGAACAGACCCATCCCAGCTGCTCTGGCATTCCAACAGCTGCACCTTGCCCCTGCACAGTTGTCTCTGAAGTCATGGGTAAGAGCTGCATGAGTCTGGGGTAGCTGTAGCTATAGGTACATCCAGGTATAGATGTACCATGTAATTGCATCATCTTTTCAGAGGCAGCATCCCTTTCTAAGAATGAGGGTAGGCTGCTACACCTTGGAAAACCAGAATGCTGAGCACAGATGGGTGAGTATAAGACCTGCCTGGCATGGTTTCTGCTTAATTTTTCCCCCAGGCCCCATTGATCTCAGTGAACAGTAGTATGCACCTTCCAGAGGAGGGGGTAGAGGAACATGCTTTACTAAAGTGGCTCTGTGCATGTGAATTTTAACATGACATCAGTTATACAGTCAAAAAAAATATTAAAAAAATAGTATACTGAAAAATAGATAAACTTCTTACTTCTGCAGCATTACATTGTTGTTGATGGTGTCATATAAATGGTAGAATATGCTGAACAACTCGGGGTTTCTCAACACTATTTGGTGGAAATTCATCAGTTCTTGTATTTCTGTAAGAAACAATAAGCTGTCCCCACCCCTGGCACAAGGGTGGGAGTAGGTGATCTTCAAGAATTTTTTCCCAAATGTTCTGTGATTGTGACAATCTTCACACCAGCTCTGCAGTCTCCAGTTGTGTGTTTAGTGTGGATTAACTCCTGCAGTTCCTGCAGAATACATCTCCTTGTTGCAGCACCAGTGGATCTCTGAGCCTGAAGAAGCCAGGCAAGGCAGATGTCACATTGGATTTTTCCTAGACAACTACTTAACTGGAATAAGATTTGTAGAGACAGAACATTAAACTGGTCACACAGACTTCTTTTCCCTCAGACTCCCCAGGTGACCTCTCTCAGCTCTAGCATCAAGCCTGACATCCACCTGCCAACACCTTCACACCTCTCACACTTCAGCAATGCCATTTTCAGATCTTTCCAGTCATATCTGCATCTGATAAAATGTTAATAATCCAGTCAATCTTTCATTCACAAGTGTTTTAACACTCTTCATTGTTTCACAGACATATTTCACCTCTCTCATACAGCTGTATAAATGCACATCTAGAATCCCAGATGTCCTACCTTCACCATTCAAGATTTACTTTTCAGGGAGCTTCTAGGACAATTCAATAAATGTCTGCAAGGCAACACAGCAAAGCAACATGAAAGCAGCTTGGAAATTAACCTGCTATGGCAGAGGGAAGCCTTCAAATCACTCAAGGTTGTAGCACAGTAAATCTTCCCTCTTCCAGAATAATCAAGTAACACCTCTGTGTTTCATTCCTTTATCAGGGCCTTGCAGTTTTTGTCTACTTTTAGCCTGTAGGAAATTCTGGTCAAATAGCATTTGTTTTCAAGATATTCCAAAAAACCTGACAGTACTGGTTCCATGGAAGTTCAGTTAAACTCTTATCCAGTTATTTTGATTACAGAAATGGAGACAGCCTAGTACATAAAACAATATACATTTATTTAGCACAAAAATATCCATAGTCAGAAATGTGTATGCTTTTTCTAGTACTTCTTTACAGCACTTTGCTGTAGTGAAGAGCCATCACAACTCACACAAAGACCTACTAATCATTTGGCAGAATGATTTTATCCTTCAGCTGTAGGCCTGATAGCAGCTTATAAACTGTAAAGCAAATTAGGAACTCCTTCTCCAGTAATCTCTACACAGTCCCATTAACTCGAGTGGAACATTCACAAGAAAAATGTTACAAGACTAGGACATTATATATGACTGCAATGTTGCTTGTAATTGCAGCCAACATAATATGCAGGGGCAGGGTTATATTCTCAGATAGAAGACAACAGACACTACTGGAAGATTCACAATAAGTTGACAGAGACACTGATCAAGAATAAAAAAGAAAAAAGAAAAAAAAGAAAACCAACCATTATGTGTGTGATTACATGACAATTAAGCACAATTCCCCTTTCAGATAAAACAGGTAAGTTGACAAAGCACTCAGAATTAGGACACCTACAGATTTTAAAGCCTGTACCTTTCACTTATGACAAATATTTGATAGTTATTGGTAAACAAATGCTGAGAGCTCAACTGACAGGACAGAAACATTACATGAAATCTGGTTCCATTAATATAACTGCAATCACTGGATGCAGAAGGCCACTCAAATTATACTGTCAGACAGATTTTTTTTTCTTAGCTTCTCCTTCACTGAAGTTCCACTGCCTTCAGTGACTGACATCAAAGATGTGCTGCTGCAACTAGCTCAGTCTTCCCTCCTGTAGTTATCACCTGGATTAGGCTCCCTGAGCTGGGTCGATTCTTTCCTGCTATCCAGTCATGAAAGGTTCTGTATTGAAGTAAATGCACAAAACAGGGGGAGAAGAGGAAAAAAAAATATTGTTATGAGGTATATTCACAAGAAGCATGAAGTAAAAGCCTGTTACTTTTCCTTCTTTTGTTATTGCCCTCTGTGGCTATTTCTGGGTATGTTGTAAACCAGATCCAGACCCTCAGAGCTGGACAGAGGCCCAAACAAAACCACAGGTTTTGTTTGTTTAGGTTTAGACTGGATTTCAGGAAAAAGTTCTTCAGGCTTCATGAGGCCTTGAGCAACCTGGCCTAGTTGAGAGGCAGCCCTGCCCGTGGTGGGAGGTTCAATCAGATGATGTCCAAGTTCCCTTCCAGCCCAAACCATTCTGTGATTGCAGACATGGCAACTGCCACATTGGAATCCCACTGACACAGCAGCTTCCAGAGCACAACATTCAAGTGCCATAAAGTATTCTCTACAACCTTCCCAGGATGCAAATGTCAGCAACACTTAACATCATTGGATGTTTCTCGTCCACAAACAGTGATATTTTCAGTTTTCAGGCTGGACTTAAAATTAAAGATTTTTTTTAAACTGTATTAGGCCAACTAAATGCAATTGATGGGGCCCTTTTGGGGGGGGCGGGGGGGAAGGAAATCTGATGTCAGACCTAATCTAGTCTGAACAATTCATAGTAGGTAAATGCAATTTGAGTATCAGTTCCAGAAGACTTTTAAAAAAATTGGGTAAGAATGTGCAATTTATGAATGGTAGATTCATCTATGGTTTTCTTCAAAGAAACAAGACACTTGTGTCCTAATTTTTTTTCCTTTTGACAGCTCACCCTCAGCATAATCTTCACTACTCATGTCACAGAAAGCAGTACTTATGCTGCTTATACCTTCTCTAATCAAGAAGAATAAGAAACAGTCAGCCTTATAATCTCAACCTGCTGTGACAAACAACAGTCAAAGTTCCAGCATTTTGCAAGGTCATTCAGGACAAGCTTTCGTGGATGATGGAAAACAAAAAATCTTTCCTTTTTTTTTTTTTTTTTTTAAACAAGAGCAGGAATTTTGCCAGCTGAACTAACACACCACAGATCAGGCAGTAAAGATTATTTAAAAGAAAAAAAGATAATCCAAGTTTCCATGCCTATTTGCACTTTACCTGCAAGCCAGACTAATGTCTCCTGCATCTGCTGTCTGCAATTTAATTTGTCTACAGGCTTTAAGAGATTCTGTGGCTTCCAACTGCTTAAGGCTATTTTCCTTGTCAGAATAACTGGTATAGAAATGCTGTTGAGAGAGTCAGGCTACCTTCTCCAGTTAAGACGACTGTGCAATACACCCATCCTGATTTAGAAACACACATTGAGGGGAAAACACCCCACCAAAATCCAAGACACTATTTAGAAAGAACATGCAGTAAGATGCAGCAGCAAGAGACAGTGAGGAATTGCTTTGTTACCACAGATACTCACTCCACAATGAATTCTAACGGTGTCCAGGAGCTGAAGTCTGCGTCAGGCATTGATTTCCTGTTTGCTGGTGTATCTAAGGTAACCCTGTGATCCAAAAAGATAAGCCACTTATTTATACAGCATGTTTCTGATGAGTGCCACCTGCTTTACTCACTGCTGTAACATACACTTGACTTCTGTACCACATGGTATAGATTTCCTTTGCATCCTCTACATGCATTGAAGCCATCAGCTTCAATGTACACCAAAGGCTTCAAGGTGCAACTCCTCACCTTCCTGGCTCACTGATAACATCCAGCCCACGAGAGCAATCACTTGGCCAACAGTCCCCTCCCACAGACAGGAATGGCAGCAGTGCACTTGTGACATGGGCTGCAGGGGGCATGAGCCCCACGGGCTCTACCAGCCCCAAGCCAGCCGCACAAGCACGGGACACACCAGCTGGGACTGGGACCATATCTATTGACACTACCTACAGTAGTGTTAATTTTTCACAGCTCCCTCCTTGGATTGTCAACAGCATCTCAAGATATAATTACTCTCAAGAATTCCCTCAAGAAGTTCTGCATGAGAACCCTGCAAATGCAGAATGCCCAAAAGCCCAGCAATCTTGGTGTCTGCCTGTCTGTAAAGCTCTGTAGAAGGCGGTGTCAATTATCCAAACACTTCTGAGGTCAAAGCAACAGCATTAATAAGTGCACATGAAGAAAACAAAACAGGAGAGAATTCAGGTTGTGTTCCAAATCTCTATACAGAATGCTTTAGTCTTAACTTTCGGGTCCTGAACTAGATATGGATGTGGCGAGAAAAATACCTTTAATTTTTGTGGCAGAATTGATTAAATTTAGACATAGTAAAGACCTACTACACCACCCACTTTTTACTAGCTTTCCTTATCAAAAACAAATGTGTGAGAAGTAAAAACTACACTTTATTTTCACAGATCCTCAAAATGACTTAACTTTACTGATCAAGCACAGATATGCAGCACCTTATGAAGAACTCTCTACCAAGTCAAAACTTGTCTAATCCTTTGCTTTCCTAAGCAAAGCTAAGTCTAAAACTGTGGTCAACAGCATCTCATTTTTAGAGTTCTGCCTATACTGAGAAAAAAAAAACAAAACACACATTAATGCATGGCTATGGTTAAACTGGTCACAAATTAATTAAATTTTATTCATAACATCCACTACTGTTTTTGAAAGGAAAGGAAAAGAACTTAATTTTTCATGTGACTTGCATATCACTGTGCTCATACATTCCAGATGCCTCCTTTCTCTGGGAAACTTGTAAGTAGTTCTGAGCAACTGTTTGTGTACTGTAAAGAGGACATCAAAAGCAGATCCCCCTGACTCTGGGTTACAGCAGTAATCAAATAAACCACCACAGACAGGCAACTATGCAGCCACTTACGGTAAAATGGCAACAGCAGCAGAACCAGATGGCAAGCCACTGTTGGCACCAGATAAACTCTGACACAGCTGATGCACTGCTCCTTTGGCCATGCCATAGCCAATCATCCCTACCAATTAAAAACAAGCAAGTTAGAACACAATCAAAACAGCTCTCAGTATTATCAGTGTGATAAACTCAGACTGATTAAGACCACTTACCACAACCAGAACAGAAACAGACTTTAAAAACATATTAAAGAAGAAAAGAAAAACAAAACACACACACAAAAACCAAACAAACAAAAACAACCCCACACACAACCAGAAGCTCTTTCCATACATCCAGGAACTATCACAGAACTCAGTTTACTCAGCACAACAGAAATAAGCTGCTTAGAGGGTTAAGTACACTTAGTTAATGTACCCAAATGAATCCTGAAAGATGGGACCTACAGGGCTAACTGTACAAATATGTGTGAAGATGCTTGTAGACATTAATAAGGTAATTATGGATTCATTTTAATAATATGACTAAGGTATTTGCAGATAAGGATCGAAATCAATACAGCTCAATTCTCTCCTGAACTGCAATTCACTTAGTCAGCATCCCAAGGCTGACAGGCCCATTGGAGAAAGCTGCAATAAATAAATAAATAAAATCCCAAACCCCTCATGGTAGAAAGTTACTAAAAAAAACCCTGCAGGTAAAGCAAACTTCACTGCTGCTTTCTGGGCAGACAGTATTTAGCAGTGTAAGAACAACAGGAATTAGAACATAGGGCACACTGGTCAGGTACAAGATCTGGACAATCAATCAGGGTGCTACATCACAGAATCAAACAATGCCAGGGGTTGGAAGGGACCGCCAGAGATCACAGGGTCCAACCCCCCTGTCAAAGCAGGATCACCCAGGGCATGTCACACAGGAACACATCCATATGGGTTTTGAAAGTCTTTAGAGAAGGAGACTTCAATCTCCCTAGACAGCCTGTTCCAGTGTCTGTCACCCTCAGTGTGAAATTCCTCCTCATGTTGAGGTGGAACCTTCTATGCTCCAGTTTATACACCTACAGACCTGAGCTGTCTCACGGTGTAGCTAACAAGCAGTCCAGGAACAGATCAAGCACACGAGAAAACACGTGTATTTTGTCTACTATATCCAGATACTTTCCTACCCATCTATGTAACTGCACAACCCCTCTCCAATGCTCCTGAGGAAGTATTTTGTATCAAAGTTACAATAGTAATTTTGCACTGTAGATGTGTTTTTATTATGTTCCATTATATATGCTGTATAGCATCCATTTTTACTAGGTGGAATCATGGACAGCAGTAACTAACATTTTATTGTTATGATCAAAATATCTGAACTCATCATATTCCTCTCCTGTCTTGTGTAAACCAAACACTCAAAGTCTTAAACCTTTTCACATGTCTACATTTCTCAGCTATCACTGTCAGGCTGCTTCTGGAACTGTTTATATAAAATTTTCAGTATTCTTCAGTTTGCATTATGTGAGTCAACATTTTCACACAGGAAAAGAAAAAAAAAAAAAAGAGGGGAATTTTTTTTTTAAAATCACACTAACAGCAAACAAGAAAAGGATTATTCCTTCCATGATGGTTGGTAGTAACAAGGCTAACAAGTCTTATTTGCTGAAGTTGAGTAACAACTCTTTCCCAATTCTTCCTGATGTTAATAAGTTGCATGTGTTTGCCCAAAGCACTGCTGTGTTTTTTCAGAAGAATCCAGACTCAATGAAACCAGCCAGTTCAAAATATAAAAGCAAATCACTTTAATTCCTATGTTGTGGTCCCTACCTCCCAAAACCACACAAACAAAAAACATGAAAGCTTGCCACAGTTCACCTTTTTTCATTTGTATATGGTTAGTCATTAGTACACAATAAATTATTCATCTGCTTGTTCTCATCAAGTAGGCCTTTTATCTTTGAAATATACTAGATGCAGCTGTAAACATAGAAGATAAATCATTAACTAGAAAATACAGCATAATATTCCTGGACAGATTTAGACTCAGCTTTCAGGAATTATTCAGAAATCTTGTACATTTTAAAGTTTTAGCATCTATGTCTCATCAAAATGATGTTGAAGTCACACTAATAAAAGATTTGGAAATAAGACTATTTGTCTCAAAACAAAAACTAACCACCAACTCTCCTCTCCCTGCCTGTGGGGTTTTCAATTTTAAATTGCTCCCAGATTTCTTCCTCCCTACAGACCAACAGGGTGAGGAGCAAGATGAAAACACTCAATATTTGTATTAAAGTGGAAGGCAAAGTTGAAGCAAAGGTAGACTGGAATCAGAACATGAACAGGACAAGCACAGCTAACAGAATCAGCTGAGTCATCACCAATGGAAAAATCAGACAATTAAGGACTCTGCCTTTCAGAACACAAATAGGAGATGTAACTGTTTAAGCAATGGACTTGCAGCTTGCTGTGTGCTTCTATTTATTATATATATATAATATATAAAATATATATATATTACACCTGCACTTGCCTTTAAGTTTCAACAGAAATTTTCTATTTGTGTCAGATGTCAAGAAATTGGGGCGTGAAATTGTTACTTCACAAACATAAACATTAAGCCCAACGGAGAGCTGTAGCTGCTGATGTCCCACTGCATCTTACCTGGGGTTCCAGATAAAGCAGCTTGAGCTCCTGTCAAAGTCAAGAGGCCTCCTTCTTTCAGGTGCTTTGTGGCTAGGTGGCTGGAAATAGTCGATGTCCAAATGCTCTGTTTCCACATCAGATCACAGTTTTTGTACAAGGCTGACCAGAAAGAATAAAATTAACTGAAAGATAGAGGATTTCAAACTCCAACTTTCTTACTGTCACACCAAGTTCAACAGCACTGTGCAACAGGACCAGGAAAACACACTTTCTACCATTTGCTGCTTCCACATTGGATGAAACATCAGTTTGTCTTCTGTACATCCCTTTTCTTTGGGCTCTACAGAATATATTCTAGGCAAAGATCAGCTTTCTCACTATCAGAAAACAGAATAATAATACAAAAATGTTTAAAACCCCACACCAAAGAAATCAATTCAACTACAATATAGTTCCATTAGTGGTTCAAAGGTTTCTAAGTTCTTGAAACTCCCGTAGGGGTTGCTTCTTTGTTAGGGATTTCAAAACTCATCTCACCTTGTAGTGGCACGATCTCTCTCTTTACATAGCTTCCTTGCTGGCTACAAAAGAGCTATGCTCCATTAGCATGCACATTCCAAGACATAAAGGCATTGAAGAAAAAAATATTGCTTATCACCAGATTATTTCATAAACCAAGAAACAAGCTGTCTGACAGTGGTGTGCATCTTCATGGTACCAAGGGTACATTTCAGTGTCCCCACCTACTGAGGCACAGCTTCTGGTAATGCAGCCTACTGGGGGGCCACACACCATGAACTTCAACTGAAAGCAAAATCTGAATTCCCCTGTATTTTATTATCAATATCTGCATGGGTAAAAGAAAAACAGCAACAAACCATGTCAGAGACTTCAGTATTCAGAAGAAGGTTTCAAAGGCTCACATTTAGCTTTGGCACTGCCTCCAGCCCATCCTCCTGCTACACACAAGATTGCATCCACCTTGGCTTCACCGAGAAGTTTTCCAACCGCTGCTGTCACCTTCAACACACAGAACAAAAAGTTGCTGAAAACACTGGACTGGTAAAAAGAGTAAATATCAAGGCTGCCTTAAAGTTACTTTTATCCAGTTATGTAGCCAAGTAGCACAGCACATTATAATTTAATCAACTGCATAAAATAATATTTAAAATCTGTGAATTCCAAACAAAGCAATTGTGTTGAAAAGTAACTACAGATGAAAGTCAGACCACACAGCGTGCCATGTCACAGGCTAGAGCTGATACAAGCAGGACTGAAAGATCTGACCCAAATCTATATCATTAAAAAAAAAAAAATAAATTTTGTTTGTGACTTACTTTTCTGACAGTTTCTTCTCTGGGTATGGTGATGTTTATTAAGGAAAATGAAACTCCAGGTCCGACCAAGACTACTGGAGTCACTTTTGATGACAGTGCAAGAAATGAACAACCACAGATTAGCTTCTAGCTAGACCAGTTTGAGTCTGGCCCCTAAATTTCAGTTTGTATAATTTTATATATCCAGTATCTTTTTAAAATATAAGACTTTATAGTTGGTAATTAATTTGATGGCTATTAATTTTCTTTGCCACAGTGAAAAGCAAATAATCCATATCTTAAGAAAAACATCCACTTGGTTTAACAAAGGCTCAGCGCTGAATGGAGAAATAAATTTTCTCAATAAAAGAAACAGGTTAAAAAGTTAGAATTAAAAATAAATACTATCTCTTGAGAATCAAGCAAAAAGCAAAACCGATTTTAAGCAAGCTTGGATTCTCCCATATCTCCCTTTGTGGAAACCAGGGCATTCTCTAGGGATCCCACTGGAGCTCAGGTTTGCACGCACAACATTTTTTAAAGAGTTAGGACATTAGAAAGAAGTGTTACACTTCAAAACGTCAACATGTCCCAATTTGTCTTCTTTGTGCTGACTGATCCCCACGGCCGCCCTCCTCCCCGCTCTACTACAGCGGCGGGCAACGGGCGAAGGGAGGCTGAATGACAGATCCATCAGCTCCGCAGCCCGGCACCCCGACGCGGACCCACCTGCTCGGCCTGCTCGGGGAAGGAGTCGGTCGCTGCCACCACCACGTTGGCGCTGGCGTCCTCGTTCTCCGCCAGGTCGATGCTGGCCACCCACTGCCGCGGCGAGAGGAACGGCGCGTTAGCGGCCCAGCCCCGAAACGCCAGACGCTGCCCCGAGGCTCGGGCGTTCTCCCCGCTGCCGGCTCCCCCCGGGCCAGCGCCCCCCGCCTCGCCAACCCCCGGCCCGCCGCTTACCCAGTTCCTGGACTTAAAGTACCGCACGCACTGGGATCCCAGTGCCCCCTTTCCTCCGTACACCAGCACTCTGCCTGCCGCTGCCATGCTCGCTGCACTCCTGCCCCGCTACGCCTCTCCCTCTTCTTCCCTCCCTTCGCCTCACACCCCACCCCCGGCCCCGCCTGCGCATGCGGGCCGGCCCCGAGGGCGGGCTGGAGCGGCAAGGGGC
>JAOEGS010009252.1:0-26921 GCA_025447755.1 Corythornis vintsioides | reverse complement strand
GGGCGGGCTGGAGCGGCAAGGGGCAAGTACGGTACGGACCAGAGGCCGTACCAGAGCCGGAGAAATCCTGGGGAATCCCTGCCTGCCGCGAGAGTTTTACCTCAGTAAATCCCCCGCCCGCGGCTGCCGCGGGCGCTCCCAGCTCGGCCCTGGCCGAAAGCCGTTGGCGCTGCGCCGGTGCTGGGCGGGAACCGCCCCTCCCTACCCCGCCTGAGCTCCAGCGGCCGACCGCGTTACCTGTCCCTCAGGGAGACTCAGAGGATTAATTAATTAGTGCTTATAAAGGTCCCTGCAGGTCTTAAGTAGCAGTAACCGTAGAAGCGCAGACAATTACGGCCGGTTTTCTTTAGTGCTCCTGGATGGCACCTGTAGCTTGAATTACGCCGCTCGCTTCAGTCCCTGAGCACCTGGGGGCCACCGCTGCAAGGGGCTGCGAGCGTCACATTTTAGTTTAAAAGATCGGTACCCGAAAGTTCGACATCGTGAGACATCAGTTACGGACCTCGGTGAAGAGGCTCAGGCAGGGACGGAGGCTCCGCTCCGGGCTAGGGAGCGCCCTGGCAGCGCCGGCAGCGGTGACATTTAGCGCAGGCTGGGAGCGAGCGCAGGCACAGATCAGCTCATCTCGGCTCAATCCCGGTGCCAAGTTCCGTGGTTTTAATCTTTTGTCCCTTGCACGCAGCTATTTACCCACGTTTTTACTACTCTAAAAAACTGGATCCTGCTCCTATTTTTCTTCCAATGAGATTACAGTAGAGAACTTGATGTTATTTGAGCAGGACAATTAAAGCTCTGATGAAACATTAGCCCGGCAATAGATCTAGGATTACTTTCTGCAGAAACAGGCGTCACCGCACTACAGTGAAATGCAGCTGGTACTTGCAACCATGCTGGGATGCTGTCGCAGCAAAAGATATTTTTGCACTCTGATTTTTAACCGCACAGATTAATTTCTGGAGTTTCAAAATACAATGAGATGTATTTTGAAACGTCTGCTGTCCATTTGTGGATTTCAGAGTATGAGAAAAAATGGGAAATGTGCCTGACTGCTGCAGCGAGGCCTTGGAGATGATTCCTTGAAGCCACGAGGATGCCTGGCTGTTTTAAAAAGACATTATTCGCCTTGGCTTCTCTCATAAGCTTTGTGTCTTTCATCTTGATTGTTGTTGCAATGGGCACCCCGAAGTGGATGACTGGAAAGATCCTTTGCAAAACAGGAGCTGATTTGGTCAATGCCACAGATCCAGAGCTGGTCAAGTTCATTGGAGAAATTTACTATGGACTCTTTCGGGGAGGCAAAATCCGCCAGTGTGGGTTGGGCGGGCGGCGTTCCAAATTCACAAGTAAGTAAAATTCTGTTTGAATCTTTAGTCCAACTTGAAAAGTATTCTATGCTTTTTGTTTACAAAACTTATAGAATGTAAATGACCATTTATTTATATGTGTGTCTCACTTGTTGTCTTTATGGTTTGGAATCTGAGTGTTAATATAATTTCAGGCTAGTTTTTTCTTCCAGTTATATTCTGAAATGCTAGAGTCGAAATGGGGAAAAAAATCCCTAGGGCTAAATTTTGGGTTTCCTTTTAGTCTTGCAAAGGGAAAGTACTTTGGAGACGACCCTGCATGCAAATCACACCTTCCCCTTGACTGACTCCTTCCTATGCCAAGTGTCACTCTGGAATCACTTGGTGCCTCTGCCCTTGCCTCCTTTGTTGGACTTTTCTTTTTCCCTTAAGAGGTAGAGATTTATTTAGCTGGCCACATTTCTCTAGCTGTCCTAACGCAGATGTCTGCCATGGCACATACTCCGAACTGTATTAACATGTTGTTGGAATGTTTAGCTTCTTTTCTGGTAATTCTGGAGAGAAAACTATTGCTGTGCTCTGTGTGATAAATGTATCCCTGTTAACTGAAAATATTTTCTTGATATCTCTAAAGCACTCAGATTTGATCTGTACTTTGGATGATTTCCAGTTTTCACACATCCTGTAGTATAATGAAAATAGTATTTTGCATCAAAGATATTTAGTTCATTGTGCAGAACCACTGCAACTTAAATCAGTTTGAGTTGAAGCTGCCACAATCTCACCCTTCCTGTGACTCACAGCAATGCTGTCCTGACCCATCCTTTGCAGGGCAAAGCTGTGGTGAGGTAGTTCAGGAAGTTAAACGAGCCAAAAAAACCCAGTTTCCCATAGGATCACATCTGACTACACAACTGCACAAGCACAGCTACAAAAACTCAAAGAAAGGTAGGACTGTGTGGACTTGAGAGGGAGTGGAGAAGAGAACCAGAGCAACCTCAGCCTAGATCAGTAGGGCCAGTTGTTAAGCTGTGATGAATTTAGACTAGTGGCTTTTACAATAACCAAGTCTTGCTCAAGCTCTGACTGCAGCTGCACTGTCATGCCATGGACACAGCAGTCATGCTCAAGTGCTTTGTCCAGTGGGTTTGAATGGCTGGCAGACAGCTTCTTATTATCAGAGCTCTTCCAGCTCCACTCTGCTCCTCTTCAGGGCATTCAGAAATGAAGTCTCAGTTCTTTTCACCCCACTCTGTCAGAGAGACTGAGGAAAACAATGTAGCCAATCTCATTCACATCTCTTAATTCACGTTTGTAGCACCAGCACAGTGTGATGTTTATTGTTGGCAGGTAAAAATACACACTGAAAAGATTATTTTTTTCCTCTACAGTTTTCCCACACATGGTGAAAAAACTGAATACAGGCCTGCACGTGACGATTATAATGTTCCTCTGTGTGGCTATTTTCTTTTCTCTGGTCAGTTTTGGATTCTGCATTCTCAATGCAATAAAAGTTCCTTACCGGGCTATTAAAGGTCCAGCAGGAGTGTGCCTTTGGAACTTCCTTGCAGGTAACATCATTTACCAGTGTTTTTCACCACTCACATTCATACAGAATGTTAAAGGTAATTCCTTCACTTGCTTTATTAAGTATCTCCTCACCCAAAATACTTGTGAATAAAATGTTAAGCTAGCACAGAATCCTGTATGAGGATACTGGCCATACAGTAAAGACTAAGCATTTAAAGGGGTTTGAGCCATGCCTAAGTCTGTCCCTGCTCTGTATCATTCTCACTGCTGTACTCGATAAGCCTGAAGCAGAACTAAAACGTCTGTCTTGTTTTGACAACAACAGTGAAAGCTTCTTTCATTTTGTTGCAGGTGGATTTATAGCACTTGCAGTCACCAGCTTTATGGCTGCTGTGAAACTTCATCAGCTCACAGAAAGAATTGCCAATTTTCGAGAAAATGCCTTTCAATTCATTATCTTAGAAGAACACTTTGAAGACTGTTTCTGGATTTGTGTGGCAAGTGCCACAGCACATGCAGTAAATTTGCTGCTGATAGCCATTAGTGGGATTCATTTCCCTAAAATTAAGAGTAAAACAGAAGAAGCAAATGTTACAGCAGAAGATATCATGTACTAATAAATCTACACAAAACTACTTCGGTGAAGTGACCTGTGGAAACAGCCTCTTGGCTCTTCAGCTTTTGATTTTAGTAATGACTAAAGGTGTCAGACTACAATACCAGCAATTAATATGTGGAGGAAAGAGAGAAAAACAACTGCTACAGATCCTTATTCTCAAAACTGACCAGTATCTGCAGTGAATATATGCTGTTCACAGTTGGCATTTTGAAACAGAAAGCTAAGGTGAAATATTATTTAATTGAAATCAAGTGTCTTCTTTCTTTAGAAAGAAAATGTGGGTGTCACAGATCTTTGATACTACAAGGTTATTTCAAAAGAGAAAGAATGAACATTTGCCAATTCCTTCACAGAATGAGCTGGAAAATGTTGAGGGCCATATAAGATATCTGATGATGTTACACTGCACTGAAAAAGAAAACTTGATCAGGGGGAAGCAGTTAAGGGGAAGCACAGTGAATATGTGTGACATGTTTCTAGAACAGAAATGATCAAACTCCACAAAGTAAAGAACTGAGAAAAGTGAAGTTTATGGGATACTAGTAGACTGTGAAAAAATTATTAGCTCCAAGATGAAGGTTTCATTGCAGCTTCTGGAAGTAAAATCTTAAGTAATAGTGTTTTTACATAGCCTGGAAAATAATCTGCAGTTTATTCAGTCTTCAAAACCCTGTCAATTCTCATGTCTGTCTGAATTTAAGTAAAAGTGATGTACAATAAAACAGTATTAAAATTAATTTAAATGGTTAAATGGATGGAAAAGTTACTTTGTTAGAAAGTACTGTAATTATGACATTCAAACAGTTCCTGGGTCATGAGTAATAAATATTTCAGAGAAATTAATGTCATTTTTAGATTTTAACGAGTATACTGAACACATACCTTTTTTTTTTATAGAACCTACACATAACTGAAGAACAACTTTGAATGAATGAAATTATCATTATTTTGCAGCCATTTACTCTTCATCAAACCATTAAGTTGTGTAACTGTATTTGTGAAAAGCTCTTTGAAAAAAATACGAACTTTTCCAGATGAAGAATTCCAAGTGTTTTAAGAACATAGCAGGATATACAAAAATTCAGTATTTTTTTATTTTAAAAGACTCCTTCATAAAAGTAGTATTGTAAAAGTCAAGTATCTTCAGAAGTTATTAAAAATGTACCCAAATTACTAGTTTTATCACTGAAGTGTGCAGAACACTGAATTAAAAAAATTGCTAGAATATGCTGATATTGAACATGTTTTCTGATTAGGCTGCTTATTTAAATAAGGAATTATAACACATCTTAAGCCTATGATTTTAATATCTTGTGCCTAAATACTTATTTTCATCTACAGATCAATGAAAACAGAGCTGTTACAGACTAAATTCTATTTTTTTTTTGTATTCTTATAAAGTCCGTTTTGCTGCTGTAAATCTATTTACTCAGCAGACTTAAATCACTGTGTTCACTAAAGGCTTCAACAGTGACTGTCCAAGCTATGTATGAGCTACATGTATGTATCAGCTAGGAAATGAAATGTGTGTCCTTTTCAGCACGTGTGCAGCAAGGCCAGCAGACATTGGGCAGTCAGTGGCCTGGTTTCAGAGGACATGTTACTGTCAGGTGTCAGATTGTCAGAAGCCAGTTACTTACCATCTGTTTCACAGTTCTTAAAAAAAACCCAAAAACCTGACAGTAAATTCAATTGCATGTTCAGTACCATTGGAACTCTCTGGCTCTTCATACTGATAATAAACATCACAGACTCCAGCTTCTTATGTAGGGGTTTTGCTAGAGAAGCATAAATCTGCTTCTGATGCTACACTGATGACCCACTATTCTGATGTGAATTTTCCTGATAAAATACCACAGTCATGCTCACTGATCTTTTGTTTTCTCTTACCACTTTCTTTTTCTTACCCTTTGCAGTTTCACCTGGTGTTATTATTGCTTTTCTCTTACAGCCTCATCAGCTCTTCTTAGACAGATGCTGTGATATTCAGAGAAGCAAACCACCGTCCTACGTGTAAAATAATGTAGATTTGTTGTCTTTGCATTTGCAATAAAGCTTTGATTACTTTTTCATAAACCATTTACACTAGAACCTTCGCTAAGCACGCTAAACACACTGCCCGCCACCGCCGCGGGTTTTGTGATGCAAACTCCGCCAGGCAGGGCAGCAGCAGCAGCAGCCGCACATGCTTATCTAGAGCCCACTGCTAGAGGGCAAATCCCGCCCTGAGCACCCCAGTTTTCCCTACTCCTCGCGGTGCACAACCTCCTAACGAGTCCCCCAGCACACGGCCTGGCCAACCCCGCCGCCAACCCCGCCGCCTTCCCCGCCCCGCCGCCGCCGAGCACCGCCCCGCTCGGCGCCGCCTGATGAGGCCATCACCGCGCCGGGGCCGCGGGCGGTACAAGCGGTGTCCCGGCCTCGCTCGCTGCTCGCCATGCTGCTGCTGCCCTGCGTGGGGCGGGCTGCGCGCCGCCTCAACCGGCATCTCCCCCTGGCCTGCGGCTGCTCAAGCCAGGGACCCTCGCCGCGGGGCTACAGCCACGGGCCGGGCGGGAAGGTGAGGGGGCGGCGGGGGGCGCTCGGGCTGACCCGAGGCAGGGGGAGGCGGCGGCGATCAGCGGCGGGGGGAGCGGGGTGTCGGGTGCCCCTCTCTCCTGCCCCGTGCCGCATCCGAGCGTGCCCGGGGTCCCTCGGGGCCAGCCTGAGACTTTACTCGCAACCCTGCGGCGTCGGGACGGGCGCGGAGCCGCCGGGGGGCTGCGGTCTGGAGACGTTCCCAGCTGGGACAGAGCCGTCTCCGGCCCGGCTGTGTGAGCGGTGCAGCTCCCCTTGCTCCTTCAGGGTGCATCTGGCTGCAGAGCCGCGGGTCTGGGAGCAGGAGAAGCTGCCTTCTTATTTCAGACTTTACTCAAGCTCTATCTCATTTCTTTTTCACGCTTCAGAGCAGTGAAATGGTTTATCCTGTTTTACTGAAGAGATGTTCTGTGTATTGTATTAGACGGATACATAGGTTGAGATGAATATATGCACTCATAGCTATAGTTTGCTGCCTCTCAGATGGGTCACTCACTACATGTCATGTCGTTTACATTGTGCATCCTTTTTTAGGGTCTCGTTCTGGGAATCTACTCAAATGAAAAGGATGATGGTGCTGCCCAGTTCACTAGTGCAGGAGATGCTTTTGATAGCCTTGTGTCTGGAAAACTGAGAGAACTTCTGTCTGTGTAAGTGATAAACTTCTGGAATGGATTAAAGTCTCTGCAGACACCAATAAGAAATAGGACTTTTATCATTATTAATGTTTGCATCCATAGCACAGACTGGTGTTTCCTTCTACCACCCCAAAGAGTTTGGAGAGGAACTCCTAGCAGGGAGAAAACATGACTGAGGGAACTGATGTGAAATGTTCATGGGAACTGACTTTTTCTGTGAATCAGCACTGAGACAAGTGTCCCAGTACAGTGCTGAGGAGCACTGTCTGCTGGTGAACACAGAACTGTAAGATTTATCACCAGTAGTGGCTTCTTCATTGAAATAACCTTTTGCTGTCCTAGGAGTGGGGCACCTTTGAAGAAAGGCAAAACACGTGTGTTCCATGGTTTGCATCAGGTATGAACCTGGGCTTTCAGTTTGCTTACTGATTAATGTGTGAGCTTTGCCATTACATCTTATTTTAAGGTGAATTCACTGCTGTGCTTCTGTAAGTGCTCTCTCTGCTTTTCTTTCCCTCTCTCAAGAAAAGACTTGGTTCTTGCTGAAACCTCCTGTTCCACACTCCCTGTGTGCTTGTTAGAATCTGACAGACCAGCTATTTGTGATTGAAAGGGAAGCCTAAGATTAACTTAATTTTCTTCAGAGCTAGGGGAAATCTGTTCATATAACCCTGAGTTTTATACAAATTTGACCTTATTTTTAAAAGGCATCTTTAATCTTTGCTGTTTATTTCTTTTTGCCTTCCACTTGCAGCTTATAAGGCAAGCATTTAGTCTGCTGTGCTGTGCTGCTTTCTGAGCTCTGGAGCTGTGTACTTCTGTGCAGCTTTGGTTTGTTATCTGGCCTTTGAAGTGATTTTATTTCCTTTAACCTTTTTTTTTTTTTTTTTTTTTTTTTTTTTTTTTTTTTTTTTTTTTTTGGCATATTTTATTTGTCTTCTCTGATCTAAATTGTATTCATATGTCTGTCTCCCACCCAGAGATTCTCTCCTGGCCAGCTTGTTGGATGGAGTGAGAGCTTCTGGTAATAGAGATGTCTGTGTGAAAATGACCTCCACACACAAAGGCCAGCGTTGGGGGTTACTCAGTATGCCTGTAGATGAAGAAGTAGAGAGCCTTCATCTGAGGTTTTTGGCTGCTCCTCCAAGTAAGCTGATGGTTATTGCACGATTTTACAGTGCTTATTAAAGCATCCAAGTATTTAGTTAGGTGCTGTGCACTTAACTTTTGTTATGTCTTCTTCCAGATGGCAACTTTGCAGATGCTGTGTTCAGGTTCAATGCTAACATTTCCTACAGTGGGGTGCTACATGCAGTTACACAAGATGTAAGAACCAATCCTGTCCCCATCCACTTAGGATGTTGTTGATGCATAAAGATACTAATAACTGGTATTTCTTAACCAGGGTCTCTTCTCAGAAAACAAGGAGAAACTCATTAATAATGCCATAACAGCACTGCTCTCACAAGAGGGAGATATTGCAGCATCTAATGCAGAGCTAGAAAGCCAGTTCCAAGCAGTAAGACGCTTAGTGGCTTCAAAAGCAGGCTTCCTTGCCTTCACCCAGCTTCCAAAGTAAGTGAAGTCCCTTCAGACTTGGAAGTAGTAGGTGCAGAAAAAGCTCTTGAGCTTTTGCTGATGACTTGTCTTCAAATGGGGGAATGGGAGTTGAGCCTCACTTCTGCAAGAGTGGAAGCCTCTACACAATTCCTGCCAGTCATATGAGGCTGCGATGAGGCTTTTGTGTCAGCTGTGACATATCATCCTGCAACTATAGAAATCTCTGTGTTCTGGGACGGTGTTCTTGGCATTAACAGTCAATAATAATGTTTTCCAACCAAGGAATCTCAGACATATGTTAATATCAAGGGACTGGCCTGCCATATGCAGTGGGAGGCTGCTGCTTTTGGTCCCTGCCTGATCTCTTGTCTTAAAGCTGAGGTTTCATGTTCCTTTCTGATCTTGGTGGGTTTACTTTCCTTTCAAAAGGTTTCGAGAACGGTTAGGAGTGAAGGTTGTGAAAGCCCTGAAAAGGAACAATGATGGAGTAACCCATGCCTCTATTGACATGCTGTGTGCTCTCATGTGTGTAAGTATTCAACTAGAGGTTCTTTCACTTTGAAATGTGTGGCTGCCAAATGGCTGCCCCTCAACTTGCAGTGTGCTCAAACATGAAATATTTGTTGTGCAGGGATTTTCTGCTGAACATGAAGTAGCATGTGCTTTTTATGGGTTCAGAGTGTGGCTTTTGATTAAGAACTGAGGGTTGAAATGTGACTGCATAGTCAATGCTTTTGGGGGTTTGTTTTTTTTTTTAATAGCCTATGCATGATGACTATGACTTGAGGCAGGAGCAGCTGAACAAAGCTTCCCTTCTTTCTTCAAAGAAGTTTCTAGAAAATCTGCTAGAGAAATTCAATTCCCATGTGGTAAGTCAGAGTCTGAAAAGAGATAGCTTCCTTAAGTGCTTTTCCTAACTATCACAACCCTTCTGTCACACTTGGGTGTCTCTTTGTGTTTGTACTGCAGTCAGTGCAGAAACACAGCTGTGGCTGGCACTGAAGCTTGTTCTGACTAGATCTGGATCTTGACAGGTTCAAAAGGAGCTGTCCATTGCACAGCTGGGGTGTCCTGCAACAAACATCTACATGTTTGATACAGAAACTGAGTGTTCTCCCTAACTAAAAAGACAACATAATCAGGTGTTTATGGGATTAGGCAAAGTAACTTGTAGCACAGTAGTATGAGGGCACAAGTCTGCTGTGGGAGCCACTGCTCTCCCCTGGTATTGCTGTACCTGGAGTGATGGTGTAGGTTAAACCTCTGACTCTATTTTGCAGACCACTTCATGGTGTGACAGGCAAGAGCTCCTGCAGCATCATGAGTACTGGGCAAAACTGCTGCATTCTCTCAGGCCAGGGAGAAGTGCTGTAACTCTGTGGGGGTTGGAACTAGATGATGTTAAAGGTCGTTTCCAACCCAAACCATTCTATGATCTCTATTACATACCTGTCATCTTCATTTCAGGATCATGGGACAGGTGCCCTAGTAATTAGTTCACTTCTGGACTTTCTGACATTTGCCCTGTGTGCTCCATATAGTGAGACTACTGAGGGGCAGCAGTTTGACATGTTGTTGGAAATGGTGGCATCTAATGGAAGAACCCTGTTTAAGCTCTTTCAGGTAAGACTTTTTTTTTTTTAACACTACTAGAGGCCTTAGCTAGTCAGTGAATGAACTTTTTCTTTCTCTTCTGAAACAAATTTGTCAGTTGTCCAGGTGGTTAATGTGCCTAAGCCTTTCCTACTTAAGGTTTTTTAGTGACCTATTGCTTTGCTTTCAGGTATCAGACTGAGTTATTCTATAGTGAAGGACAGGCCAAGTCACTGTAGAATAGACCGTTTAAGAGCCGTTCTAGAAACACTTCAAAATTTTAACTACTAAAATATTAAGCTAGTTTCAGCAGATGCTTGGATCTTCCTCATTGGAGAATCTGCCACCTTTTTGCTTCTCTCCTGGTAGAGTTTAAAGTGACATCCCCTTCAATAGCAAACCTGTAAGAATTGTAGGATTTTTAGTTAAAATGTTGATGCTGTCTTCTCTGTAAAAACAGTCTGTTCTTCTCCTGCTTAGTCAGCTTATGTCAGATGGCTTCCCCAGAATTATTCCAGCTTCTCTGGTACTTTCTGCTGTTCAGGATCAAGAAGGCCACCTGATAGTTGTGTGATAGATTCTTATTGAAAGGTATAGAAGAACTCTTCCTGGGGCTAGCTTTCATAGAACTGAAATACTAACTTCAGTCCAGAGCTGGAAGTAGCACAGCCATGTCGATGCGTTAAGGACACTGAATCACAGATGATCTAATCTTCCAATTTTGCACTTGGCTAATGATTTTGTCACCATTCTATTTTAGCACCCTTCCATGGCAATTGTGAAAGGAGCAGGTTTGGTAATGAAGGCAATAATAGAGGTGAGATTTACCAGTGTTCCCTGGGATAGCACACTGAAAACATACTATTTGGGAAGTAGAAGTTTGTTGTTTTAAGTTCTCCTGGGGGTGGGTCAGGGAGGGGGAGGAATAGAACACCTGCTTAATTGAGAGTGGTTTAATCTAGCAACTTGCTTTACCTTTACACCTGGGGGTTTGGCAGGCATGTCAGTTGGGATGTTAGGCAGCTCCTTGCATGTTTTCATACTGCAGTCAAGATCTGGCTGTTGATGTTGTATGTAGCACATACCCCAGAGCCACCAGACTTCTCCTGCATGTTGAAGAGGGTCTGTCAAGGAGGAGAGGCCATATTTCCTGGGATATGTTGCCAGATGGAATGGGACTGGGATTAGCAGGCAGTAGTGTCCCAGAGCAGACTAGTGATGCCAGTCTCTGTTCTGATTTAACAAAGAATGATCTGGCTTTGATAGTTTCCATACCATGTGATGTATGGGCCAAGTTCATACTTCTCAAGGGCTGCTCATGGGTGTTGCAGGATGACCTTGCTGACTGACTCTCGACACTTTGTGTTGAAATTCAGGGCTTAAGTTAGTGCCTCACTGTACCACAATGTCTCATGCATCTGAAATGCATCTAGTACTTTCTTGGAATGGAAGTGAATGAACACTTGAAATAGAGGTTTTATAAGTCTGCAAGTTTCCACTGATACACCTGGTAATGTTAGCTAAAAGTTGCTAAGCTGTTTATTCTCAATCCCATCACTCAAACCATGGTGGGACATGAGCAAGTAAAAATGCAGCAAAAGTCTTAATTATTCATTGCAGTTCAGCTGAGACAGTGTTACCTGTAAGGCTGTCTGCACCCAACACCCATTATTCCTAAATGGGTGCTGTTGACCAAAGTCAACCAACAAGCAATCTGTGGCTGTCATTCTTTGTTTAACCCTGACTTGCAAGTGCAGGATGGAAATGGTGGGAGATGTGCATCATACCCTATCCAGTTGCTGTTCTTCTGGATACAAGTATCACTATATGGTCCATAGCTGTACTACAACTTGGATTAGTTGCTGTGGAGAACTTGCATTTAAAGCCCATCATCCTATAGCTTCTGGAGATTGGATGTTAGCTGACAGAATTGATGGCCAAGAAGGCATTGGAACTGTAGACGAAGATAAAAGCAGCTTAACTAAGATTCTTTCTGTAGTAATCATCTTGCCCTGTTTCCAAAGGAAGGAGACAAAGAGATTGCTACCAAAATGCAAGATCTTGCTCTCAGTGAAGGTGCCTTACCTCGTCACTTGCACACTGCTATGTTTACAATAAGCACAGATCAGAGGATGCTTACAAATAGGTATGTCAGTCTCACTTGATATATCATGTTTTAAAGTCTAAATAATGGCCTAGCTAACATTAGAACCATTGGGAGGTCAGGGAAGAAAACCTGCAGTTCTGGAGGAGAAAATATTCCTCAGCTGGTATGTTTTAAGTAGAGGAAGCTTCAGCTGAGACTGCAGCTACTTAATCTTTAGTTTTTTTGCCAAAATGGGGCTTGGGTTGGTTATTCTTTAAAAGACTTTTTTTTTTTCTGTTAAAACATTTAGGGAAGGAAAAGGCAAGTAGAAAGTCTGGAACTTGTATAATACAACTATATACATCCTCAGCCTTGCATGCAGTTGGGGTCAGCTGTCCTGTCTGAGGGGGAAGCCTCCTCTTACAGAACCAGTCCTTGAATTCAGCAGTCAGTAGAACTTGAGCTCTGACACTGGGCCTGAGGGTATGCTGGGGAGGGGGAGTGAGAATTCAGTGATTTCTACCCAAATACTAGATTATAGAAGTCTTAGCTGCTTGTTCCTACTGTGCTTAAACAGTTGGCTAAGCAATGGAGGGACAAGTGGAGCACTTCACTGTGTCAGCTGGGAGAGCTCTGATACTGTCACTCAGGACATGCTGGTAAGCAGTGATCCAGGGCAGTGTTGCAGAACCCCAGTGACAAGTGTTGGCAGAAAACACCAGTTGGTATAGAAGGCAGGCTCCCAAATAGGCTTTCCTGCCCTCAACTGACAGAGAGCTTCTAGTGGAGCAGTTAACAATTCTTGATGGCTTCTAGACTCTGAACTGTAGCTTAAGATTGACTGGATAAACTGGTTATTAGACAACTAGTTTCTTCTCTATTGCTCAAGTGTTCTTTTGAGGTCTAGATCAAAAAGCATGTGCTGCTGCTGTTCCACTAACTTCACTGGAACCTCTTAAAGGCAACACTTTAAAGCATGCAAAGCATATACTTGAACTGGAACAATGTAATGCTTTGTGCTCTTACTCACTGAAGAGCACGAAGCTCTTGCTCATCCTCATTTCACCAGCATGATAAGGGTGTCAGCCTAGTGGTTTAAAAATCTGTTTCAAATGCTAACTTTCATTTTGTTAATTTTAATGCCTTTTTTTCAGGCAGTTAAGTAGACATTTGGTTGGCCTGTGGACAGCTGAGAACAGAACTGCTATGAATTTGTTGAAACGTATTTTGGTGAGTAGAAGGCAGGATGTAGAGTAGGGAAGGAATAAAATATGAGAGCTTGTAGTGTTAGAAAATCTGGGATAGTCTGTCCCCCTTTCATGTCCAAGGGGGAGAACTGGCAATGGAGATCAGTGGGTGGTATTTGCTATGTAAAGGATGGATGTTGATGGCTAGTACCAAACATATTGGGGTCTTGAAATACTCTGTTACTTTCCTGCCACTCTTAGAAATGCTGTACAACTCAGTTTAAATAAGGTGTCTGACTTCATTGGCTTTTTATTTAAAGGACAAAAAACGTGGGAGACACAGTAATCAGAATCTCTTAGTGCCAGGTAGAAATTAAGGCATCAGTTCTGTCTATGCTTTTGTCCAACTTTGTTATATGTTTATAGCTAAATGTATATATTGGCTGATAGTTGCCATCTTCCTTCACCTTTATAGTCTACTGAAAGGTCCTTGCTTAAGTTACTTCAGTGTTGAAACAAATTATTAAATATTGAAAAATACTGTTTTTTTTCTAAATTTGAAATAGGAGTTTCTTTTGGTTTTGTCAGAGCAAACTGTCCTGATCTTGGTCACTGTCTTCTGAAAGTCTCACTCAAATGAGATTATCTCAGCTCTAATGTTACATGCAACATCCAGTCCATATCAGAGGATGGACTCTGGTGTTCCAGTGTTCATCCCCTTCAGTGCTGCTGTGAGATCAGCCCTTTTCTTCTGCAGTCATTAGTTTAATTAAGTGCCCCTTTAAGAAAAGGGATATAGGCAAGAGCTCTGCCACTGTGAGTGGTTCTGTTGGGTTGTGGCATTCCTCTAATAAAAGCAAAAAGCTGCTGTAGCTTTACATACTTGCTTTAGAACATAAGATCTCGTGATATCTCTAATGTAACAAAATTATCTTGTTGCCTAATGTGGTGGCTTCTGTTCTGTTAGGTGTGTTTACACTGCTTTTAAATGTTCTTAGCCCCCAGGTTTGCTGGCATACCTTGACAGTGCTGACCCTGTTCCTGAAAAAGATGCTGATAGGATGCACGTTAGAGATAACCTAAAAATTGCAACTGTAAGTACATGTAGCTGTCATACCTCTGCCATTGTATGGATGTGTGATCTTAGTGATGTTTCTAGTGCAACTGACTGTTGCACTGTGGACATTTGGATAAGCCTGCAGCTGCAGATAACTAATGGGATTTATCCTGCAGGATCAGTATGGCAAGTTCAATAAAGTCCCAGAGTGGCAGAGACTGGCTGGGAAAGCTGCCAAGGAAGTTGAAAAATTTGCCAAAGAGAAGGTGGATCTGGTCTTGATGCACTGGAGAGACAGAATGGGCATAGCTCAAAAAGAGGTAACTGTTTGAAAATCTTGATTACAGCAGCTTGACTAAGTATAGAGAGGAGCAGCTACCACTCTGTGAACCAGAGGAAGGCTGACAGCAATACAAGTGTGGGAATGAGAAGCTTCATAGTTTTGCTTCCTTTCAGCAAACTCTGCCTCTTGCTGCTCTTCATCTTGGGTTGGAAATGGATTCCAGGGAGAACATAAAGCAGGCAAATAGATTAAGCTTTATATTGTTCTTGATCTGTTCAGCCTTATCAAACTGGACTGCAGCTTATGTGCATTTTCTGAGAGAATTACACAGGAGAACAGGGAATTCTGATTTCCTAGTTTCTAAATTACATTTGGAAGAAACTATGCACATTCTCTGCATCCAAAATTGTGCTCCACACTAGTGATGCTTTAGTTGTGGAACCTGATGAAGTTGAACGTTACCTTGAATATAGGTGTCTTGGTGCTTAAATTGCAACATAGGACTAGATAAAACCCCATGGTTAATCCTGAAGTGATAAGTGACTTTTTACTATTGGATGACAGTGCAAGCACTGGTTCTTAGTCTTTTTCTTAAAGTTATGGTCATATTCTGTTTGACAAAACCTGTGAATTATGAGGTGTTTTCTTCAGCTCCCTTTACCCTCCTGACTAAGCTTGTTTGTATGAAATAAACTTCTGTATATGTGAGGAAGGGTGAAAAGAGCAGTGCAGTGCAGAGTACTGAAGATGCTTGTTGTTGGACTTGATCTGTTGTAACAAGCTTTAACAAAACCTTAACATGGTGAAGAGTAGCTCCTTTGTAGACTGTGGTGCAGCATTTTGACAGATAATATTTCTGGAATAATGGTGAACTAGGTTCAAAAAGTATTAATGGAGAGATGTGGAAAATGTTAGTGGAAGGGCAAACTGCACTTCAAACATCTTGTCTAGATATTGAGTTTAACCATTTTTCTGTATGGAGTTGAGCTGTGCAGTTTTGCAGTGTGTATGGCAGTGTAGATTGGGAAAGGTAGTAGCAAGGTTGGTATTACCACTTTGAATTACTTCAGTGGCTGTGGCTGTTAAATGTACCTTTTTCTTTCTCTTCCAACTTCCCATCCCACTCAGGACAGAAACAATATGGTGAGTCTGTATCTGCCCCACGTGTGGATTGTGTTGCTCAGGCTGCTGCTTGCATGTGGTAGCTCGTGTAGAGTGTAACTTGGGTTTGATGCCTGATCAAACTAGGGAACCTTTCAGTGCCTGAGTCAGGTCTGACTCATTTCTGTGACTTGCTCTAGTTATTTCCTTAAGAGCAAACCCTTCTTGTGGTGGGATTTCCCCTCCATCAGCTTTTGAGCTGATGAGTGCTTACGGTGATGGGAACTAAGCTTTTTTTTTCAGGGATAACTTGCTTCAAAGTGAATGACTTTAAACAGCTGAAAGTTTCTCTGGCATGATTTGACTTGGTGTAAATAACGCTTGTGAAAGTCTGTTGCTAATACTTGCTAGAAGAGGAGAGCTTATTAATGAGGCTTAATTTAGTGCAGCTTTTGAAGGAATAAAAAGCCCAGCTTATTTTAAAAGGGGAAAATGGGGAGTATCAGTTTTAACTTCTGACATGTGGCTCTATTGCAGAACATTATTCAAAAGCCAGTGATATTAAGGAAACGACGCCAAAGAATAAAAATAGAAGCAAACTGGGATCTCTTCTATTACAGGTAAAATTCTGTGATTAATGTGGTGGTCTCAAATAGATAAAAGTTATTACCTGTGGATATCTTGTTAATATCTTCTGAGTTGCTGGGACTCGATTCCAATTTCTGCCTGCCTTGAAACAGTGCAAGTGTTTTGTAACAGAAGCTTACAAATTATTAAATCCTAAGGTATACTTAAGGACTTATGTTTAGGAAAGGGGGAATTTGGAAAGATTCTAAAATATTACTGAACTACATCCTTTTAGTTTTGTTTTTTCTTTGACTTGGCCTTCAACACCATGCAGATCTGCACCTGCAGTCTGTTATTTATTCTTCCTTCTAAGCCAAGTAGCATTGAAAAAATCATTGCAGTGTGTTGGTGACAAAAAATCTTGGGTAGCTTACAGGTTAACTTGAACTGAAATTAAAATGCTCTAAGGCAGGAAAAGAGAAAACACTTGGATGCTGTATTTTAAAGAGTGTCATGGGTCAGAAATGCAGCTCTCAACCTCTGAGCTCGTACAGCTGCCAGAGTTTATAAGGGAAGGCCCTCCATATGAAAAGAGGTAACTTTGGCAAGGAGTGTTAACCTTTGTTAACCCATTTAGTGTGACTCCTCAACAAATTCTGAGAGCAAGCTTGAGACATTCCATAACCTGTCTTGTCTGTTTTAAAGATAATGTTTTGAGTGGTTTAAACCATGTAACTTCTTTCTTAGATTCCTTCAGGATCATGCTAGATCAAACTTGATTTGGAACTTCAAAACCCGGGAAGAACTGAGAGATACTCTTGAGTCAGAAATGAGAGCATTTAATATTGACAGAGAACTTGGTAGTGCTAATGTTATCTCATGGAATCATCAGGAGTTTGAGGTAAGAGAAACTGCATCTGTACAGTATCTGCTTAAAATGTCCCTTTTCTATCTCTGAGTGAATCATAAATTGATAATCCCTGACTGCAAGCTAGAAATCTTCTGGGTTTATGGAATAAATGGCTATGGCTTGAAGCTCGGGGCAGGTACTGTTGTCTAGTCTCACTCTACAAAGCTCAAGCCTCTTCAGCCTCAGAAACAACCCTAAAGAGATAAAAGCTTGATTATTCTTGAATGTATTCTTGAATTAAGAGGAAAAGACAAGAGCTGGTATTGTATTGTCAGGATAAGTCATACATTTTTGAATGTGCATCAGCCTTGTTTTGGGTAGATTCATAAGTTGCTTCTTAGTGGTAGAAAGTTCCTTGTCTTCATTTCCAGCATGTCTTGGTGATCCTAAGGCTGCTGAATACTGTTTTGCCAAAACATGTGCTGGTTATTAGGTGGCTAAGCCATGTTGTTGTTCTGTACATCATGGACTGAGGATAGTGTTTTCACATGCTAAGAACTGCAATAGCTCAAGTCAAAATAGCCTTTCAGGCTTCTGCAAAGCAGTTGTTATAGTCCTAATTGGCTTTCAAAACAACTTGCAAGGTGTTTTCAAGTAATGTGCTAATAAACATTTTCTGCATTCTTATCTGCAGCAGTGTTACAGTTCCACACAGTTTTAATTAACGTGTGAGGCTACAGCAGAGCGGGGCCACACTTGTAATTCAGCTGTTAAGATATTCTTAGCTATTCCCCATGCTAGCCTTGTTGCAGTACAGCCTTCTAGCTGAAATCTGAGCAGAGGGCTACAGGTGAAACAAGAGTCAACTGTTGCTTTTGAGGAATCCTCAGCTGACTACTCTGGCAAATTAGAATTGCAAGACATCAGGCTAATGCTTTAGGAGAAGGAACTATTTTACATATGCAAGTCATCCATCCATATCACACAGCTACAGATGGCTTCTTACCTTGATGCAGTGAAGTTTGGGGTTGCACAGGTATTTCCTGCACTGGCATTTATGTTTTGAAGTTTTCTCAGGTATGGGTCATGCACAGGACTTCTAGGCAGCAGTTTCTGCTATCCCAGCTCTCTGCACTTCAGAGATGTGACCTGGGGAGGAATCAAAAGAACAGATGTGAAATGTAGCATTAGACTTCCCACATGCACTCTGCACTCCTGGGCAGCTCATGCTGCTGGAAGGATCACTGGTGTTTTTGCAGCTACATCCCAGGATACTTTGGCACAGGTTTGAGGGGCTTTCTGTAATGTCATCTTTGAACAGCTGCTGCCTCAGATCTGCTTTTAAATATTTTAAGTTAATACTACTCAGGCTACACTGTATGTATTTGAGCTAACTATGTAGTGGTGACAAAGGCTTCTCTGTCAGCTGTGGAGCCTGTCCCTTTGCCAGGGGAGATGGTGGCTTGAGATTGCTCTGAAAGTGAACTAGGTAGTGTCTAGCATGACTAGCATGACTAGCATGTCTTCATATCATGTGCTGTGGTCAAATCTGTAGATAACTTTGTGGCCTCATGACAGTGGCCTGCAAGCTACAGATAAGAAACCACTGCAAAGAGGCTTTTGTGGGGTGTTAGAGGTATCTCCAAATGAGGTGCTTTCCAAATGCTTATAAACACAGAGCATTGAGGCATGTGGTGAAATTTCATGTAGTTGCTCTGAAGTTAATGATGGTTCTCATTGTGCAATTTCATTTCAGCTTGTTGTATGTACTGATGCCTCTAGGCTTTGATTACTAATTACACCTGTTATTACACTGGGTAATTAAGTCATGCTTGTGTTTCATGGTAGCAACACCAAGTGAAATACCTTGTAGTGAAATAACTACTTATTAAAGCTTGAATCACCAAATACATTGTGTGTTAGTTAATAAAACCAGGTGATATTAGAAATAAGTTACAGGCTGGAAGTAAGATGAGAAACCTCATTTGTTGTGGGGAGCAGCAATAGTTCTGGTGTATATTTTGTAGATATGTGCTTATTTAACAGCAAGCTTTCAGATTTCAATCTTCAGACTGCAGGAGGGGTTGGTAACCTTGTTGAGTTTATGGCTGCAAGCAAGTACAGTATTGTCATGTAAGAAAAAAGCTTTAATTGAGAAACAATATTTACAGTTGACTTGTTGTGTTACAGGTAAAATACGAGTGCCTTTCTGAGGAAATAAAAATAGGGGATTATTATCTAAGATTGCTACTGGAGGAAGATGAGACAGAAGAAAGTGGAGCAATCAAAAGATCGTGAGACATTATTAAAATCCTTTCTCATTCCCAAGGTCTGTTTGTTCTCTTCACTAAAATCCCATCTCTCTTAGGTATGAATTCTTCAATGAGCTCTACCATCGCTTCTTGCTTACCCCAAAAGTGAATATGAAATGCTTATGTCTGCAAGCTCTGGCCATTGTTTATGGAAGGTGTCATGAAGAAATAGGACCATTTTCTGATACTAAGTACATCGTTGGGATGTTAGAAAGGGTAAGGGTTATTTTAAATTACTTGATTAGAGTAGTTAACCCAACACAGTTTCAGATCCTTCAGGTTGCAGTGAAACCCAAATTCTGGTTTTACAGAACGTGAAGCTGCAGCATGGATTCATTAGCTGTGTGTGAAACTAGATGCTTAATTAGCAGTTTTATTTTGGGCATGAAAAAGTCAGTGGGTCTTTGTGGGTGCAACTGTATTGACTTCTGAAGGTGGCCTCTAATCAGACTGATTGTCTCAAACTGGTTCTCTTTTTCTCCTGACATAGTGCACTGACAGGCTGGAGCGGGACAGACTGATACTGTTTCTCAACAAACTGATCCTTAATAAGGTAAGGTGGACAGGGGCACTTACAGCAGCTTGTGGGTCCTTGGGCTGAACTACTCTTGCAGGATTAAGTTGAGCAGAAATTGAAGTCTTGAGGAGGCTTTAAATAGTGCTTGATACAGCTTTTTAGGCTGCAGCAGTTGTTTACTGTCAAAGCTGGAAGAAATGTGAAGATACTGTGGTGATTTGTACACTTCTAGTCACTTTAGAGAGTGGCTCTTTTCATGGTCACCTCTTACTTGAATAAAACTTGCTCAGTATTTGTAGCAACCCTTATCTAGGAAATCCTTCTGTTAACTCAGTTCATCCATTCACAGAAAAATGTGAAGGACCTCATGGATTCAAATGGCATCAGAATCCTTGTAGATCTGCTTACTCTGGCACATCTTCACACAAGCAGAGCTACAGTCCCTCTTCAGGTATGTGGCCTTATTTCTTTTCACACATTGCTTGGCTAAAAGGACAGTTCTTAAAAAAAATTCTTAAGCTAATGTCCTTTTCACACTTTCTGTGGCAATATGATACTTGCACTGAACCTGAAGCTGTTCTTATAAACATCAACTTCCAGAGCAATGTGATTGAGGCAGCACCTGATATGAAGAGGGAGAGTGAGAAAGAATGGTACTATGGCAATGCTGACAAAGAAAGGAGTGGTCCTTACAGCTTTCAAGAGGTACCAGTTTCAAGCACTCAAATGTGACAAACTGTTTCAATCTGGGTGACTGGGTATGTTTCAATCAGGGGAAAACTGCAAATTAAGGCTAAACTATATTTTGAAAGTAACTTCCAAAATAAGACTCAAGTTAGATAAGAGATATGATGATGTGCTTTGTGGTAAGGCTGTCCACCCCTCTGTGCCCCAGTTATCCTGCATTCCTCTGTCAGCTTTTCCTTGGTGTTTCCTGATGGTTATAAACAGGATGGAATTTCATGCAACTCTAGTAGTCTGCCATAGAGCAGTTAGACTTGTCTTGGGCAAAGGCAGCTCGATGCTAATCGACTAAACTGATCCTGGTCTTGCACTAGATGCAGGAGCTGTGGAGCAGTGGGAAACTGACTTCCAAAACCCGTTGCTGGGCTCAAGGTATGGATGGCTGGCGACCGCTGCAGGGCATCCCACAGCTGAAGTGGTGCTTGCTTGCCAGCGGCCAGCCTGTGCTCAATGAGACTGACCTTGCCACGCTTGTGCTCAACATGCTCGTCACCATGTGTGGATATTTTCCCAGCAGGTAAATGCCTTCCTGTGGCAGATGCATACATTCAGAGGTTCTCTCTTTAATATTTTTCTTACTAAGTAGGACATTAATGACCTGTGTTAAAGAGCCTTATACGTAGTAGCAGTTAATTATCTGTTTGCCCACTGAATTAAATTAGACAATACTAACACTGTGCAAGGGAGTGCAAGGAATGCCCAGGCTGGGTGTGTTTCTAATGCATAGTGGAGTAGTGTTAATTTTGCAGGCAGGCTCTTGTTCAGCTTAAAAACAAAGCTGCTTCAATGCATGGTATTAGGCTATGCTTATCGAGTGTGACAAACTTTGAAAAAAGACACTGAAAATTATCTCAATAGTGTAATAATTATGACTTAATGAAGTTTGCTCTTGAAAGAAAATGGCACCCATGAGTAAACTGCTATGCCACTTCATTTTTCTAGGGATCAAGACAATGCTATTATAAGACCTCTGCCTAGGGTGAAAAGGCTGTTGTCAGACAGTACTTGCCTTCCTCATATCACTCAGGTAAGCAGCTCTTTACAAATAGCTAATAGAGTAGAAAGAAGTCTGACTTACTCTACAGTCTTCCCTGTTAAGTAGGACAAACCCATCAAATGACATCTGCAGCATGCTGCAGATCTCAGAAGCAGTGGTTTATTTCACTGCATGTTTTTCAGCCAATATCTCATTAGTAAATAATCTCCATCCTTGGAGGTACTGAGAAACCATCTGGATGTGATCCTTGGACAGCCAAGTCTAGGTGACTGTTCTTGAGCAGGGGGGTTTAAACAAGATGACCTCCAGGGGTGTCTTCCAACCTTAAATGTTCTGTGATCTAACTTGTTATTTTGGGGCTGAAGCATTAACTGAGATTCTTGGAAGTTTACTGGCTTGTCCCAATACTAAATCAGTTCAAGCTTCATTTCTAGCCAGGTGACTTGCCTTCCTCAAGCACCTAATATAAATGTTTGTGTTTATTTCAGCTATTACTGACTTTTGATCCAATCCTCGTGGAAAAAGTAGCAATATTGCTGTTTCTTGTCATGCAAGATAACCCTCAGTTACCTCGGTTTTATCTGAGTGGAGTGTTCTTCTTTATCATGATGTACACGGGCTCCAATGTGCTTCCTATCGCACGGTGAGGAAACAGTAGCTAAAACTCCCTCTTGAGCAGTGGTGCTTGGAAGGTGCAGGGAGGAGTTGTCTGTATCCATTGTCTTAATCTGTGTGTGTGTGTGTGTGCGTAGAAAATAAGTTTTCAGGGACAAGACTTTTAAACTGAAATTATGAACAGAAGGCAACACTTTTGACATGGGAGTGCTTCACTTGGTGGAGCTCCCAAGGATAGGGTGGACTTCAGAAAGACTCATTCAGTTGTTGCTGTTACACTCTGAGATAAAAGTAAATGTATGAGACTTGCCAGCTGGACTGTGTTGGTCTGCTTATCTTTCAAGGGTGCCTTAAATATCAACTGAACAAAAATAACCATTGTTTCTCTTCTAGGTTTTTGAAATACACACATACAAAACAAGCTTTCAAGTCTGAAGAAGTGAGTAGGCTGAAAAAATTTGCAAGTAGTTTTGTAATTACCTGTAGTTGCTTTAACAATACTTGATGCTAGTTCTTAAGTTCTCAAGAGTTAGAATTTCCTAACTGTAAGGGAAAAAGGGGAGGAGGGTTTTTAGATCTCAAGCTGGTTAGCAAGGCTGAGCTCAGATTGCCTTTGAGATGACAGTGTGCTCTCTTTTGTAGACAAAAGGTCAAGATATAGTTCAAAGAAGCATACTTGGACATATTCTTCCTGAAGCAATGGTGTGTTATTTAGAAAACTACGAACCAGAAAAATTTTCTGAGATATTCCTTGGAGAATTTGATACTCCAGAAGCAATTTGGAGCAATGAAATGAGGCAAGTGTTTTCTGTCAGAGGGACAAACAAATGCAAACTACTTTTCATACTGAATAGGCCTTTTCTAAAGGAAGCTGAAAATACCTGGAGTCCACAGTTGGATTACTGCTGTGCTTGCCCTTTTGCAAGGGCCATGTGCTGCATTGCCCTCTGCTGCTATTAAAAATGACAGGGGTGTGGGGAGCAGAACTGTCAGCAGGAAGGGCAATATTTCCCTGAGCATCAGCACCTATCATGTTCTTAAGCTCCTTTTGTGAGTGGAGGCTTCATTATCTATGTGAACTGCTTTATACTTTACTTACACCATTACTCGTATCACTTACACCTCTAATAATTACAGTACAACTTTAGGGTCTTCCAAAAAGTACAGGTGTTGAAGGAGGGCAAAATGTTACTTTTTACTAGTTATAATAAATTAATTCTCATGGCATTGAAATAGCTTTATAACAGCATAAGACTGAACAGTGTTCTGAAACATAGGGAAACTACTGAAGAAAAAATTTTCAGAAGAAATGACTGAACACTTGGCCAGTGTTAAATCAAACTCTAACTTTCAGGCGCCTGATGATAGAGAAGATTGCTGCTCACCTTGCTGACTTCACCCCTCGTCTTCAAAGCAATACAAGAGCACTGTACCAGTACTGCCCTATCCCAGTTATCAACTACCCACAGCTGGAGAATGAGCTCTTCTGTAACATCTATTACCTCAAACATCTTTGTGATACACTCAGATTTCCAGACTGGCCAATTAAGGATCCAGTAAGTGAGAAGTATTTTAGGAGTCATTTAGTTCTTTGTCATTTAGAGTCCTAATACTGGGATTTGTAACAAAAATTAAGGAAAGAAAATGCTTGTTTTGTTGCAAGTAACTGACTGATCCTGACTTCCAGTTCATGAGCAAATACATTATGGCAAATGGCATACTTCATACCAAACAGCAGCCACACTAAGATACCCACCTCGTGGTGGCTACTGAAAAGGCAAAACAAAGCTTCTTAGAAACTTCGGTGTTTCAACAAACTTCAGGTGATGACGGGGCAGGTTTGTGCATGAAGAATAAAAGCACCACTCTTGGCTTCTGATTTGTCCATGCCAGACAAGAAACTGAGTTTACTTGGTATCAGTACATGAACTGAATTGATGAAATCTTTCTGATTCAAGTCTATGGTCTAAGTCTGTTTAAGCATCATCTTCATGCAGCTTTGATGCAGTTTTTGTAGTATTGAGATGCAAAATGCATGTCAGATAAGTGCATCTCCCTCTTCTACTGTGACTGACATTTTAATCTTAAGGTGCTCTTGTTTTGAATATAGCATTATAAAATGTAGCACTGTAGTCAAGCAAAGTCTTAATTGCTTGCTGGCTGGACAGAGAACCATAATTACTAAAGGTAAAAGGATTAGGTCTGAACTTACAGTTATGGGTGATAAGGATTCATTTATGAAATAGCACTTATTAATAAAGATGGGTACTGGTACCAGTGTAAATGAAACACTAATACATTGTAATTATTTAGGTTAAACTGTTGAAGGATACCCTGGAAGCTTGGAAGAAGGAGGTAGAAAAGAAGCCACCTACCATGTCAATAGATGATGCTTATGAAGTCCTTAACCTTCCCAAAGGACAAGGCCAGTAAGTTGTTTTCAGTATTTCAAGTTGTATAATTACATTTACATGAACTCCATACAGTGAACAAACTGAAGCAGATCTCAGTAATTGCAACCAGTTAGTGGTACCAGTTCAGCTATTTCCAGCACCTGCTGCTTGCACAGTGGAAAACTGCTTTAGTTAACAAGAAACAGAGCTTGAAAGTGGAGCTTCAGTGTTTGTGTGAAGTGCTACATAAACTGAAACTGGGGAGAAAATGCTTAGAGCTGTGTTTTCTGGCTTTGTTTTGGGATTGGTTTTTATTTTGTTGGGTTTGGGTTTTTGATCTCCCATCTTGCTACTGTTTTCTCACTTTGGGTCTCTAGAAGAGACTTAGACCACTTTGTTATTTATTCTTCAAGATCAGTGTGCTTACTACAGATAATGAACTCCCAAATTTTATCACTTACAGCTCATTTGGGCTCTTAAATTAGAAGATGTAGGGACTCTGAGTATCTTGTGGTTAGTGTACTAGTACAAAAGGTGCTAAAGTATTGTATTTCTAAAACTGCTCTGTGGCCACGTTATTACCCTCACCCACTGTCAGCTGATGAAGCAGAATTTTCAGAGATGAGCTCTGTAGTTCTCACTTAATGGCAGTTACTGTTAGTCCTGTTGTTGTAATCCAGGTTTATTTTTTCTGGCTCTTTTTTTTTTTGATGTTACTCATTGTAATGGGGTTTGGGTTTTTTTGTAGACATGAGGAAAGCAAGATCAGGAAAGCTTACTTCAGGCTGGCACAAAAATATCACCCTGACAAGAATCCTGAAGGCAGGGTATGTACAATACAAACATTCTGGTATTAATAAAGTGGGGTCAAATTCAGCTGTTATGTGTACCAACAATTCTGCAATGTCCACTTACATTTTCTTTCTCCCTTTTAAAAGCTGTGCCCTGGATGAATACTAAAATACAGAGTAATGATATGGGTGGGTAATGTAAGTTAAGGACTGTTGGGATTTACAGAGTATACTCTGGTAATCAGATCAGACCCACATCTCAGTGTCTGGTTTAAAGAGTTGCCCAAGACCTAAAGAAGCCAATACCTCTTTCAGACAGTCTGCATTCTCTGCCCATGCCTGCAGGCAATTTAACTGTACCTATATTTCTGTCAGAGTGGATTTAACTTAGATTTAGTCTCTTGCCTACAGAGAAAGGAAGAAAGGGAAGATGCTTCCCTGGGAAACAAAAGAAAACTGATCATCAAAGCAGTGTTATTTGGTGTATTTTCTGAAGTGTGACAAGGCACCAAAGCTGCTGTTGTGGCTGATGACCCACAATGCTGTATTTTACCTGCATCTAAACTGATCAGGCAGACTTGTAGTAATTTAGGGGATTCTTACCAGCTCTTGGGACTCTCCTTCTTTGCAGGATATGTTTGAAAAAGTTAATAAAGCATATGAGTTTCTGTGCACAAAGTCTGCCAAGGTGATAGATGGGCCAGATCCAGAAAACATAATTTTGATCTTGAAAACTCAAAGCATCCTCTTCAACAGGCATAAGGAAGGTAAGTTTGCTGGCTCAAGAGTGGCTCAGGGTCATTTCCTTAGTGGCCACTACAGTCAGTTTTAATTGTCTGAGTTCTGTTGGTTTCTGGCTTGCCCATAACCAAAGTTATGTAGCTCTGGTAAAGGGCTTCAAAATAGGATTGTCTTCCATTAAATTCACCAGCAGTAAAACTTAAAGTATTAATATCTTTTTGAAATTCTCTACTCCAATACTAATCAGTTTGAATCTTTCTCCATATCTAACTTGGACTTACAATCTTGTCTATGCAGAAAAGCCCTCACTAGTGACTCTGTCAGCCATATGGCAGACTGGGTAGAAATGAGATGGTCTCAACATGAGTGGCTTGGAGAAATTCTGGCTAGTGTTAGTCTGAGTGTGTCTGAGTGTGTACCCTAACCCATGTCTCCAGCTACAGTCCCTGGCTGGCACAACCAAAAGAGTTCCATTATAATGTAACAAAGAACCTTATATGCAATTTCAGTTTTCAGCTGTGTGGAGGTGGTGGCAATAGTGCAGACATATAGATTGGCTCCATACTGCAAGATGAAATTGTTATCACTGCTGAACCTTAAAAGAATGAAATATATAATTATTTAAAACACATGATTATTGTGTCAAACTGGTAAAGATCCTTGGAGCCTTAGTGTTAGAAAATCCTGGTCTAAGATGGAGCTGTGCTTGTGTTTCTCTGGAGACATCAATTATCATATCTGGTATCTTCCCTTGATAGTTATGGAGTGGTTTAAATTGCTTAGATTCTGAGATAGATACATATATATACATATATATATATATATATATATATGTATAAACTTTAATTTTTTTTTTGCT
>JAOEGS010009251.1:37418-58867 GCA_025447755.1 Corythornis vintsioides | reverse complement strand
TATATCATCAAACAAATGTGCTTAGCAAGAAGAAAAAAATCTAGTAAAATCAAAGTATTAAAAATTATTTGACTCATAAAAACAGATACAATTTAGAATTTATTAAAAATGGCCTTTTCAACTGGATTATGTAATTCTCTAAAAATAATGCTTAGATGAATCATTAGAACTGAGAGCCAAAGGGAGACCGGAGGTAAGAGAAATCATTCTTCCTTTATATGCCAATCACAGGTTTCCTTTCAGATGTTACCTAATCCATCAAAAATGAGCCAGTTTTGTGAATTATTTGGTCGTGCTCAATGACTTTTATCACAGACACCACCTGGAATTGTCAGTTTTTGTACAGCAGTGTCTGTGAGTGGGTGGCTGTAACTAGGTAGAAGTCTGTCAGTATGGGAAATAGGCTGGAAAGATGGCAGTTTAGTCTCTTACTTAGTGGTTTAGTTTCTGGCATCCCTCCCTCACATGGTCCTGTTGTTCTGCACTTGAAGCCCTCCTGCAGGTGCCTTCCTTTCCTAGGACTGGCATTTAGTTTCTTCACCATTGATAACTTTCTACAGCAGCCAGGAACTATTTTGACCATGCAGTGATGATATTTAATAGTCCTCTCCCTTTAGCATCAAGGAGATAAAAAAACTGTTGCAAAGAAAGCTCCAACCTTATTGATGCAGAATGACTGAACTGCTAGCAAGTTCAACAACTGATAGCAGCTCTCACTTCTTCTGTGGGTGTCTCTGCACACTCACAAGTGTCAGGTCCAAGACTTTTTCACCTTCTGGCTCACAAGTCTTCGTATCTTTCACTTGAAGGCCATAGAGTAGTTTGTGTTGAGCAGACATGCTTTTCCAGCTGGCCCAACTGACTTCAGCAGCTTCGTGGTGAGCTGTGCTCCACCAGACTTGAGGAGGAGTATGACCTGGGTTAGAGCTTTGTGACTTGTGAACTTAAACAGAACATTTAGAGAAGGAAAAGGTACCTTTAGCAGAGAGACAGCAGTGTTTGCAAAGCAGTTCCACAGCTTTGCAGCACTGGCCTGTGTGTCACATTGGGGTGTTTGTTGGAATTGCTTAAGAATGAGGTGTATTTAATGGGATGTACTGTGAAACATGGGTGTACTTTTATAAGCCTTGCTTTCTTGTTTTGTTGGTTTGTTTGGGGTTTTTTTTATGACTCACCACTGCTTTATTCAAAGCTGACAACATCCTACTTTCTTTGCTTCCAGCATTTAAATTTGCAGTTCAGTTAGGAGGCAAAATGTCTGTGACATCCTGTTGCTTTATTGATTGCCACAGCCTTATTACCTCAAGTGCTTTAGTAATACACCCTGATTGCTCTCTCTGGTCTGGTGATGTCAGAAATAAAATAGCAAAGCTACTGCAGTACACACAACTTAATTGTTAAAGACATGTTCCAGTATTGTGCAGCTTATTTTTATACTTTCTAGGTAATTCCATAGTTTTTTGAATTATGAGTTGACAATGCCAGGTGAATTAGTAGGATCTTTGTTTATTCCACTTGCCCTTTCTATGTCTTTGTTAGGCATTTTTGCACAGTCCACTCAGAAGTCCTTCTGTAGATTTCACAATGAGTTTTTCTTTCACACTAGTTTGATTATAGCTGCAAATTCTTGTCCTTGCAGACTTTGCCATCTTTCACTGCTAGATTGTAATAAGCTTTGGTGTTCTGCAGAGATAGTTTTCAGACTCAATTTTGGTCTCTCTAAATGTGTTCTGTCTATAGTTTCTCCTGTCACATCATTTAATTGTGTGACAATAATTGTAAGCTGTCGTGTTTTAAAGTTATTTTTATAGTTTCCTTTATTAAATGCCGAAGATTAGATTTTGAATTCTTCCACTGTGCAGTTTGTGGAATGAAAAATGTCCTCTTCTAGAGGGAGATTCTGCCTTCAACCCACGGTGCCACTAAAGCTCCCACTGGGCATTGGCATCTGGAGGGAGATGCCTTTGGGCTTGCAGTGTTTGCCACAAATAACAAGCAAGAGATGCAGGGATGCCTGGGTGCCCACTCTGCCACCTAGGGACCCTGTGGAAATGACTGGGGATTCCAGGTCAACCTAAGAACATCATATGTGGGTGATGTGTTGCCAAGGGCAAATGTGAGGTTAGGTGTTAGTATACATTATAAAATACAATTCTGCTTCATAGTCCTCACCCATATTATATGCACTAGATTTAATGACTCTGTAATGTTTATTTATTAATTTACTTCTGAGTTGAAGAACATCCTCCAAACTGTGGAAGTCACTAAGGCATCAAGAGCTATGAGGCTTCAGCATGTGCCACAAATGTAGACCTTAATTATCAGATTATCAGATCTTTCCATTAACTTCACCAACCTTTGGATCAGGCTCCACATTTTCTTCATGTAAGCATACTGTACACATAATAAAAGTCAGAATTCTCAGAAACCCATCACGTATTTGGAACACAGTGTGAATAATGAAAAGGTGAATCTTGGTGTTTGGTTGTGGGAACAGCTCTTCCCTTCTTCAGTGTCAGTTCCATACAACTATTTTCCATAAATTCTGTATTTTAATGACCCTTTTGATTTTCCTTGTTGCCTCTTTTTTTTCTTTTTTTTTTAATATAAATTGACATCTGGGTGTAATTTTTAAACCAATAGGTGGCACTGGTTAATCATATCAACAGTCAAGATGCAGGGTGTTTTATCAGATGTCACTGAAATATAGCCAGCTATTACACATTATAACTAAAAATATAATAAATACACTTTCTACATGTGCTGTCTTAAATTTGTCATTGCAAAGAACTGGCAGTAGGGAATATTGCAGAGAAATAGGTTTTAAAGCTGCATCAGATTTTAAATTGGTTATTAGTTTGACTTGGGGCTATAAAAGAAGAGCTAATTGCTGCAACTAGGCATTTTAGGCTTATAATTATGCTCTACATTTTGAATCCTGCCTCACATAGTTAGGTCTTTTGTGCTGAAAATGTGTTTGTTTAAATGTTTCCATGTAGACCATCAATGTGGAGTCACATCCTGCCATTTCTTTACCAGAGGTGCATTTCAGGATTACTATTTCCATGTTATTTGTCATTCTTCCTTCTGACTTCCATGCCAAGCATCCATTCCTTTGGGCAAAAATGTGTCCCATTCCCAGTCTACCTGAAAAGTCTTGGGAAATGACAGCAGAGTCAGAAGTTCATTTTCTAGAAGGGCAAAGCTACTAGGTAGCTCATTCAATTTTTCCCTCTCCCACCAGCTTCAAGCTCATTGCTTCCAAAGTGCTGTGAGATTCTCAAATGACACTATAGAAATGCAAATCACTTCTTATTATAGTATTATTTTCAGAGACAAGGTTTCCATAATATTTAAGGACATTTGTTACACACTGGTATTCAAAGCTTTTAGTAGCACTCAATGCTCTCTCGTGTGCTATTAGTAAAAAAAAGGCAGTTTAAAAAGAATAATTCGGTTGAATAGTCATATATAACAAGAACATGCTAGCTTTAAAAGGCTTGGCAGCCACTTCCTTGCTTGATGTTGCTCCTAAGTAATTTTTAAACATTATTTGCATCATCCTTAGGTAATTCAAGTGCAGAAATTCTCACTGCAGTTAATAGACAACAGTTATAAAATGCCCACATTTTTTTACACTGCAGTGCATGAAAAAAAACTCCCATGACAAGAATCTGTCCTGCCCATCCATCAAATCCAAACATTTAGAACACTTAGATGAAGCAAATAGCTGGGTATCTTTGTGGATGTGCCTTCAGGACTAGATTGGAAGTTAGTTCTCTGCTCCTCCAGGACATTACCTGGTGATAAAGTTATCTGTGTGCATTTGTGCAGGAGACTAAACTAGCAGAAAATGATTAGGTCAGAGCCCCCAGAAAAGGGGATTTTCCATCAGGCTCCCATTCAGATTCTTTCTGTACACTTACATAGATGTTTTGACATTTTCTTCACCTAGGCTATTTCCCATTACTTAGTTTATCCCAGGGATTCATGTTTGGCAACTGTGTAAATAGACATCATCTGTTTACTACCACAAGTACATTTTACTCTCCCTATTAAAAATAAAACAAGCTACTTTAAACACAGAACAGCTTGTGTTTGAAGGTCAGACTTTGGCATGGAAATAGTTCATGCTGAGAAGCAGCACCTTGGAGCACTCTGCTGAAAACTGGCAGTGATCTGACTGCACTACAAGAAAGCACAGTGCACACAGTCATGTTTAAACAGCAGCTGCCTGTTATTTGGCACAGGCCATACATTTATATGTGGCTCATTCAGTTCAATTCTTGTCATTACACTGGGGATGAACTGGGAGAGGGGGTTGTCAGTCAGTTTAGACTGTAGGGGTGGGCAGGATGCTGTGGTTACACACTGGCTGTAAGAGTTAGCACTGGTGTGGAAGATCTGTGTTCAGCAGCTCACTGTCTTCCTCAAGACCATGTTGGTTTGGGTTTTTTTGTTTCATTTAAATACTGGAGACAAGGGTTGTTTTGTTGGTTTTTTTAAGTCTTACATTTTTTTGCAGATGTAGTTTCATTCCCACAGTTTACTGTGGACTATCATTTGGATTTCAGAGTATCAGAATGAACATTAGGAGGTGTGTAAAGCTCATCTCACAGATACTGTCTCATTCTTGCTGCCTGAAGAATGTAATTTTGTTAATCCCTTCATCTGCAGCAGCAGCCTGCAAGGTGGAATTTGCCTGTGTGACATTTTTGTTGTTAGGATCTGCCAGCTTCACAGATTTGCTGTCACTGTAAATCAAGTTAGATTTTATTTAATTAAACCAGCTTATCTGCCATCCATACTAATTACTGTAGTTCATCTTTACAATATGCACTTCAGTTTCCTTAAAGTTTCACAGCTTATTACAAATACAGGATTTCTTAAAATAAATTAATATAAGCACCAGATTCAAATTATAATTAGATAATTACATTCCATTAGCTTTGGAGGTAGGACTAAAAATACAGAATGGGTTTGCCAAGTGTCTTTCCAGAACACAGTCCTAGCTGAAGGAATGTTTTCTCTCTTTTATAAGGTATGAGAAATGGAGCACTGCTCTTGCAGTGTGTTGTTTCATTTTCTGAACAAGACTCTGCAGGTTACACTGCAGGGAACAGCACCATGGTCTAGAACCAGAGCCAGTTGGGCTCTGCAGTGTAAATCCCATAAGCATACATGGAAAGTAGCAGAATATGGTTTTATCTGTTGCATACAGACAATGTATTTCCCAGTTATCTCTTAATCATGTTTACTTTTCTGCCCTTTTCCAATTTATTTTTTTTTATTTGCTCCTGCAACTTAACCTGGTTTAGTTCCCTAGTAAAACTGTTCTGTCTGCTTGGAACATTGATCTGTAACTGCAAACAGTAGCTGTGAATTGTTTTCTTAATAACAAAGCTGTAGTCATTATTCATTTTCATTTGGAGAGTCAAGAATCATTTTGGTTTAGCTCAGTAAATAGTAAGCTGGTTTTCAACAGCATTTGTTGACTCAATTGTGAAGATATGATGCTTTGTATTTTCCTAGACTTGCCTGCCAAAATTCACCTGTGTTAAGGCAAAGAATATGGAATATGTAGTCTTCTGTCACTGACTAATATAAGGGTCTCAGATACTTTGAAGGTAAAGAAAAAAAGTGAAGTATTTCAAATGAAGCACAGTAACCCTGTGCAGTACAATGACTTCAAGCTAGCACTGAGAAAAACTGCTTTGGAGCCAAAATAATACTGCTGCATTGGCACAGTGCAACCCTCTGGGGTTATTAATTAGCCTAGTTAGCTGTGTACTACATCCTGCAAGAAAAAGTTTACTTAGGCACTAAAGTATATGAGAAAATTCATTACTGTGGATCCCAAGCAGGGAGCAATTCATCTGTCCTACTGTTCCTTATGTATTAACTCAGACAGCTCTGGGATGAGCACATTGTTCCCACTCCATTCCTAAGTGTCTGTAGGGTGTGTCTGTGTTCAGCCATAGCTGGAGTCCAGTTCTGAGCTGAATCTCATGATCATCACTATTTAACAGACTTAGAGTCACTTCATAGAGCAGTCTTGGTGTGCATTAACTGGGTTCCCTTTGGAAGAAAACCAGAAAGATAACTCCAGGATCTCACCTAATGCACTCCAAATGTTTGGGGGAAACAGGGAGGGAGGGCTGAGGGTAGAGGGTGGTGGTGAGCCCAACACAAAGTTAAATTAGCATACTCAAGAGGTCCTCTGGGCTAACCTCCCTCTTGAAGTGCTGCTAGTGTTAAGTTGGTCAACCATGAACTTGCCTAGTTGAGTCTTGAAGATGTCCTAGGGCAGAGGAGCTTCTCCTGGTGTCCATCCTGAACTTCCCAAGCTGTCATATGTTGACCTTGCCACTGTTTGTAATGTCTGGCACTGCCACAAAGAGCCTGGCTCCATCTTTTAAGTGCCTTAGATGTAGCTGTAGGCTGTGGTTAGGTCCTTCTTACACTCTTCACTGGACTGAACAACCCAGATCTCTCCATCTCCCCTTGTAGGCCATGTGCTCTTGGACTCTGACCATCTCAGTAGCTTCTCCAGTTTCCTCTCCATCGTCCTGATTTGGGGTGCCCAGAGCTGGGCAGCATTTCTGGACCATTGTCTTCAGCACATATTAGCATAGTTAGTGTGGTTTTTAGACTATATTTGTATGGCAACCAGTGACAGAACGAGAGGCCATGGGCTGAAGCTGCACCAGGGGAGTTTTAGGTTGGATATGAGGAAGCAATTCCTTATGGAAAGGGTCCTTAGACACTGGGATGGGCTGCCCAGGGGGGTTGTGGAGTCACCATCCCTGGAGGTGTGTAAGGAAGGACTGGGTGAGGCACTCAGTGACATGCTCTATCTAAATCTCATGGTCTTAGGCTGGACTTGATGATCTCAGAGGTCTATTCCAGCCTCAACAGTTCTGTGTTACTGTGATAGAAATGTGTTCACCTTAACCTGGGCAGACAGAACTCAATAACCATTTTGGTGTCATTGCTATAGTGCACTCTGTTAGCAAAACACGTGTCATTTTGCATGATAACAACAACATGATGTCACAACTGTGCATTTATCAGCAATCACCTGGACCTAAATATACCAGAAATTATGCTATTAACAGCTTACTTCCTTTTCAGATAGTGTCAGATTAAAGATGGTGAAGAAAGTGATAATGTTTGACACAAGGTCAATAATTCATGTTATAGATTTATTTCTAAGTATAGAGATCTCTTTCATCTTTGATGTATCTCTTTGTTCCACAGTATTTCTAATTCATTAATTCTCCCTGAAATTTACATAGAAGTCATACTGATAAAAAGAATTCTGACTGCTGAATTACAAAATTAACTCAGCTGCACTGTATTGAAATATGCTGAAAAATTAAGATGTGCATGAAGCTTGATATTGCACATAAATGTGTTTATACAACATAGCTAAGGGATTAAATCCCAGCACTTGATTTTTGTTAGGCTTGTCTGTGAATGTTTGTGTGAGTTAATGGCTCTTTTTTATGTGATAAATTTATATCTCTAAAAGAACAGACTCTATATAAATAATGTTAATAACATGGGGTTTTTTTTTCTCATCAAAGATACAATAGCAGAAAGGAGTGCTCTAAGAGAACATGTGTATCCTAAATTGAGAGAATTCTGCAGGGAAAACTATGGGCTGGAATTTCAGGTAGGTTTTGTTGTCTTGAATCTTGTGATAGTTTTTTTCTTGAAATTAAACCTATTTAGAACAGATAAAGTTTTATATTATCATTGCTAAAATATAAAAATGAAAAAAATGTTAATATTAACCTCCCATCTTAGTGACCCCAGAAACTCAGCTCTCCTGAGTATAGCTTGAAAACAGCTAATGCCTTTTATACAACATCCTGTTCCTCCCAGTGGATTATTCCTGATGCATATGCAGCTGTTTTTTAATCAAAATAACAAGTTCTTAAATTAGGATATTTGGTTTTAATTCCCTGAGTCACAGTGGAGTTGCTGAATCTGCATGGTGTTAAGTTCCAGAGTGATTTTTGATTATGGCTATAAAAGAATTTCATCTGAAGGTCCTAACTCATCAGCTGATTGGGAAGTCCCAGCTGCAGTGGTAGATGAAAGGAATGGCAGAAGATATTTAAATTATAAAGCAGTTTTCTCCTGTTACTACCACGAGATAAACTCTGTTTCTCAGTTTGAGGAGACATCTCAGTGACAGAAGGGCAATTACTCTTCCAACTAGATTGTAATCCACTGAATTCTTTGTGAGAAGAAACATATCTTTCTTCAAATAGATTGTATTTTAGTCTCTAGGGGAAGAGTAATTAAGTTTAGTCTAGTTGATATTCATGGAAGCAAATTGTTTTTTGGGGGTTTTTTTCAACACCAGCAGCATCCTTCTGTGATATGAGGTCTGAGAAACAGCTCCACAGGCACATTTCTGAAAAGATCCAGAAAACATATTTCTGGGGAAGCAAAGTAGGAAAACCTGTAGAAAAAAAGTCCAAAAAAAAAACTACCAAGGGAAAGCAGTAAAGCATTTTGGAGGAGGCTCAATAGTAGACTTTATAAAAACTTTTTTTTTTTTACCTTTCCTTTCCTGATACACTGAATTTCTGAGGTTAGAAGGAAAAATCAACACTAGTTTCTAGTGCCCTGGTGTCAAGGAAGTATTGTGTACTTTTTAGATACAGGGGTAAATATGTATTTCCCTGTACAGAGGAAAACACCTCATTTTCCATTCTGATATGTAATCATCTACTGATCAAAGAACTACCTTGCATGTGACTGCCATAAATGCCCTATTAAATAGGTTGTCCTGAAGACACCCTCTTTCTGATAAATCATGACCAACTGAGTTTCATTTGGGTGCACTGACTGCTCCAGCTAACACTGAGCCAGCTGGCTGCACTCATCATGTTCCAGTTGCTTCCAAGCACAAGACCTGGCAGGTGGTGGTGGGAGCAGTTAGGGAACATACCATGTATGTGGAAGCAGAACTGAATATATTCAATTAATCTATAAATCTGTTTGCTCAATGGACTTTCCATTGAATCAGAAAATATTTCTGAAAAAGAGGTATTTTGTTGATGGAAAATTCACCAGTTTACACCTGGTTAATCTCCTTGGGAAATTTAACAATAAATGCCAAGGTTTAAGATCTAATCCTAGAACGTTTATGGCCACAATTAACTTTATTACCAACAGTCTTCATTATTTGGTATGTGTGTCAGTGCTTTGCTGGACTAGGCACACTGGTGACCCACAAGAAGACAGACAGCAAGTAAGCAGAGAAAAATAAATCCAGAGTGCATGGTGTTGGTGTTCTGTACCTGAAATATAGTATCTTTTTTAGGGGAGGACAGAGAGGTTAAAGGAAGTAGTTGTAATGGAAAACTGTTGGAAGATAAGTTGTAGTTAATTAGCAGTATACTCTTATCTTCTTGGGAACAATGATCTGTTTCAGATCATTCTCACCATGGGAGATATACTAGAAGGAAAGGGGAATTCTGCACAATAAAAAAATTTTAGTGTTTTTATAAGCACTTGGAAGCAATAAAGATAAAATTATTTCCTCAGAAATCATAAAATGGGTATGACAAAAGCTAAATAATGAAGAGGAAACACTCAATTATGAATGAAAAGCCTCCAGAGCAGTGTCAGTCCACTCTAAGTTGCTGTTGCACTGGTTGTCATCTCAGCTTGGCAGCCTTACTGAAAGTTACCAAGTTGGTGTCCATCACACAGCTTTTCCAAGTAAAAATGTCCTTCAACATCAGCTACATTTGCCATCTTCCTCCATTTCTTTCATTTTCTAAATACTAGTCATTTTAGCTAAATACTAATTATTATTCATTTTATCAGCTATAAAGAGTAACTGATAAACCTCTCATTTTTTAATTCTTGGAGTCTTGAGAGGTTTGATGGCTAAAATATTTCTTCTTGCAAGACAAAATTATAACATAGTAAGGTACTGTGTGCCAATGTTGTGTTACCCAATAAAAATAATCTGACACACAGAAGGCAGACACTGAGCACCTAGAATTCCTACTATTCCAGAGAATTTCCTCTTCTTATTTAGTTAGTGTGATTTCTGAACAGTTAATTCAAATAGAAATTATTATATTATAATAAATTATTATTAAATATATATGTGATGTTAACAATTAGTAGTAGCTTAAATGGGAAAGTAGTAGCACTTAAGTTTTATTCCAAAAGAAATGTATACCTATGATCTCTATCCTTTTAAATTCCATTTCCCTCAACAAGAATTCATCTTTTTAGTTAAAATATGCAGTTGAATTGCACTTCATCACTTAATTTCTTCAAGTAAGTTTAACATCCATAATTAAGTTTCTTCCAGGAGTTGGTGTGCAGCTAAATACCATCCCAAAACTGAATCTGTAGCCACAGGTGAAAGAGTGACCAGCAAGCTGCCTGCCACTGCACATCTGCACAACCACTGCTCCCACAGTAACAAAGAGCAGCTAACAAAGGAAGAACAATATTACAGAACTGTGCAGATTCTTTCTTTTGAGCCATGTGCACATGATGAGTTTAGATCCTGTGGATACAAGTGGCACAGGGTGTGAAGACTTGGTCTTGACTGTGATTCACAGCAAAACTCCCATTCATTTCCACAGAGGCAGGATGCTGTCAGTGCTTTTGGCATTGTTCTTACCTAGCCATCATATGCAACCCAGCAGCAAATAAAGACCACGTTAAATCAAGATCTTGTCATGCTAATCTCTGCACAAAAATATCAATATCAAATGAGAGACTGTCCCAGGAGGGACCATGTGGGAGGGAAAAATAGGAATTACCATTTACCCTGCCAGTGTCTGTGTAAAGACTGGGTATTGTACTGCAGAGCAATATTTAGCAGTACACAGAATGTTGACAAAGCTGATTGTTAATTTGATGGGTAAAAAGGGAATATGATGAAGTAACAACATTGCATACTATTTTGCAGGTCATAGACTTGTACTGGGGAGTTGAAGCAGATGAATGGGACAGTCCTGAGCTGCAGAAGACTCGTATGAAGCTTTTAGAAGATTGCTTGAAAAGTTCTGCAGGTCCATGTTTTGTTGTGGGTATAAAAATAATGTTTTACTTTACCTTAAAAAAATATATTGATAGCTATCTTAACATGTTCATATGTTAATATATATATAATACATATATTATATGTATTATATATATATTATTATATATACAAATAATTCAGTGACATCTGTATTATTTTCTGCTTTCTAAAATGTTTGATATTCCTCACTCTACATTTGCTATACTGCATCTAAATGCTTCCCTACACAGCACTGTAGATTAACAGTGATTATTTGCTGGAAAACCATCTTAAGACCATGCCTTTGCTATTTCAAATTTTCTGTTCTAGAATATATATTGCTAAGAAAATGATTTAGAAGCAGTTGATTTCTCCTCTAGACCTAAGTGTAGCTAAGTCTAATCCTTAGTCTTGTCATCATGCCTCGATTTTTGGTGGTTTGTTTGTTGGGGTTTTTTTGTTTGGTTTTTTTTATGGGAAGAATGTTAAAGATTTAGTGAACTGAAACCACAGAATCCCCTGGGGCTGGGGAGGGAAAGGACACAAAGCACTGCCTGCTGTGAAGGCTGGAGATCAGTTCTCTCCATGCCAACCATGAGACAGAGCAAGCTGCAGTGTGTCCTGCTCTGTTCTTCTGTCAGACCCAACCACCTCACTGGCTCTGCTTCTTTCACCTGCTTGCCTCACTATCATTTAGCTTCAGAGCCATGGGAAACACAGCCCATCCTCAGCACTGCATGATGATCCTGGGGCTTGCAGTACTGAGTCTGGGCTGGGCTTGATGCTGTTATGACAGCTTTTTTTCACCATGACACACTGGCCCAGATCTCTAGAGAGCTTGGGTAGCTTCCTTTACATGACTAAATTTAGTTTTCTGGGTTTATTTTTCTACTTTTTATCTTGCCTTTGATGAAGAAACAGAGTTGGGGAAGAAAGACATGGCATTTTTCTTGTAGCAACATCCAGTGTCCTTAGACACTGTTCTAAAATCTCTGACAGTGAGGGAAACCTTGCCATGTACCATTGCTGCATATTTTAGCAGCCCAGAATTTTGAAGCTGTTAAGAACTGTCTGCCTGATTTTCTCACTAAGGAAAGAAGTCAAGACAAATAAGGAATCTGAAACAGAGAAAACAGCAAAGAGGTTGCAGTGAGCTGACAGCTTCAATACTTACCCAGCTTTTCCAGGCACAGGCCACAGTAATAGCTCTCCCAGTTGCTAGACTGGCAACACTACAGTAATCTCTTCATGCACATTTGTTTTTTGCTTTGTTGTACCTTAGTGGGATGGGGTTTATTTCATTCACAACACAAACTGAGGATGATTCTACTCCAACAAGCATAATTAGTTTTATTTTTTAGTAACAGCATTAAAAACTGACTGGCATTGCAGGCTTTGGGCAACTTCATATGTCTTGAGAAAGTTCTATACACTGTGACACTTCACTCAGGCAGGTATTGGGGTTTTTTTGGTTTGTTTTTTTTACTTTTCAATTACCACTTTTTTAATTCAGACACAGATCTGGGATTAAATCAGACTATTCAGAATTAACTAGCAGATATGCATTGATTTTAGATAGTGTTTCTTTATGGCACTTTGTGACTGCATTGTGGTATCAGATGGAGAGAAAATGAAATTCAGTTCTTAAATTACTGCAGTGTATAAAATGGAAGTCCTGAACCCTTCTTCAGGTACAGAGCAACAGAATCCAAATGACCACATAATGACAAACACAAATGAGGAGGCAGTTCTGAACAAAATGGGCAATTTGTTTCCTGTGACACTTTCTTTTAGAATGTGCAGTCTCCCTCTTACCTGCTGCCTGAGCTCTGTCAACACTTGCTCCAGCTGAGGGACAGGGGAGTTGTTTGCATTTTGGTTAGGTTGGTTTCTTTGTTTGGTTAGGTGTTTTTTTTCTGTGTAAAATCAGTGCTTGTTATATGTGATCATTTAAAATCTCACAGCCTTTTACTTGTAGATAAATACATACCATGCTGTTTTTGATCTAAAGAGGAAATTATCAAGTTTTATTTATGAGGGGAAAAGTAGTTTCTGTGTGGAAAATACTTTCCATGTAAATTTTATGCAGAAATTATACTGTCTCTGGTATCTACATGGGGAGATTGAAATGCAGTTTATTTATTAAGTTGTGAACTGCTTAAACTCTGCATTGCATAATGATACCAAAGACTAAATATATTTAGTTCCTCACTGGAACCTTTCCATTTGGGTGGGTTATGTTTCCATGTAAATGAATGAGGGATGGCAATGCAGACAGGATGGCAGAATGGCAAGAAAGGGTACATCTTCATCTCACAACTAGTATAGAGCATGAAGCATCTGCTACAGATCTCAACACTTTGAACAACTAGTAAAAAGCTGCAGTTACCTCCACTAATACCTGAGTCATCTTCTAGATGACAGCTCCTCCATTAGCAGCAAAGAGACACTAGGGAGTTAGACTGCTAATTTAGGAACCCAAGTCTAGTCTGTGATAGCAATTAGGGCCATGAGCTATTTAGTTTATTGGGATCAATTGCAGAATAAATTTACCTTCTTTTTATAGGAGTTCCCCAACTAATACTCCAGTACTAACCTGCTGTTGGTTGTGCCTGGGAACAGATGAGAGATCTGGAGGCTGCTCTGCACTCCTCTTCAGACACACCCTGCAACTTCTAACATGTGGGTGCTGTCTTTCCTCTGTGCAGCACTCTGCCTGAACTGCTGTTCTTGCATTGCTGCATCCTGAAAAACTGGAAAATGAAAGGGAGAAATGGAAATGAAATTGTTTGTCACCTGTAGCAATTTGCTCAATTAAGTATGTTTGGATTTGTACAAATCTAAGAGATTCTCTCCACCCATAATTCAAAACATCTGGCCCAGAGGATAATAAAAACACTTTCTACCTACTCTAAGCAGGCATTGTGATTTACATTATCCCTCACAAATTAGTGACAGCTTGTCATTCATTTCAGCATTAATGGCCTAGCTTTTTAAAATGGCAGTTCCAGTAGGAATTTGAAAGAATATTGGCAATTTACAGTATTTGTCATGTCCTTAAACCACCCTGAAATTGAAGGCAAAATATGGTAAATTGAGGAGTGCAATTTTTTTTTTATCTTTTGCCCCTACAGTACAATGCAGGCTTTAATCAGTCCATGAAGGACACTGCAACTTGCTTCTCTTTCTTTGCTTAGTACAAATGGTTGATAATTAATTCTGAGAGCATTCCAGCTCAGAGAGAAAATGCCAACTTCAATTACTTCATTTCTTCTAAGTCTCCTCAACTCCCATTTCAGTTCTGATGTTACTTTAGGGTTTATTCCTATTGTGAAAACCTAATATATCTATCTATCTATCTATATATATATATATATATATAGGTTCTGGAACACCTGATGACATTTTGCTTTTGCACCCAGTGCTCTTTGGGAATTCAGCAGAAGTTACATGTGCTTGGTACATTTCAGAATTTAATTTTCCTCAGGAAGCAGCTCTAGATGCAGTTTTTAAATGAATGAGGAGAAATAGCAGCAACCAGATGTTCATCCCACCTCTCCCAGTGAAGTATATTCAGAGAAACAAATATCAAACTGAATTTTCCTCTCAAAGAAGAAAATTCAAAATCCATCCAAATAAGAACTCCCTCTAACATAATGGGTTTGGGGTCAGGCATATCAGGAGTGGCTCCACAGGACTTGCTGGCATCAATCTGAAGTGAAATATATGTCTGTGGACACTAATCCTATTTTACGTGGACTTTGCCAAGAGGAAAGATTTTTTTCTGTGAGTGTCAAAGTAAAGCTTTGTGTATTTCTTTTAATCCTTCAAAATAGAAAAAGTGTTTACATTTTAAAGACATACATGCTACTTTCAAAGCTTTGGTCTTCTTTCACAGCCTTCAGACTAGCAGGGGAAGGGTGTATAACCTGTTCTGTGTTGTTTTTCTCAGAACACCACACATACACAGGGAGTAGAATCAAGCTTAATCAATATGATTTAGCTATTGTGAGTTCTTTGATCTGCTTTAGGGCTGAGAATGTATTTTTCCTGTGAATAACCTCTGATTCTCTAAATCTAAAATCTGGGTCTCAAAATGCTTACTCATTTTTTAAATATATCCCATTGAAAATACCTACAAGATTTATCAGGAAGCTTTTCCATGGAACAGAGAAACTGTACTTTTTGATATAGTCTTAAAATTACCTTTTCAACCTACAATCAGAAGACTGTACATATCTTCTGCTAAGTCACTCTTATTTCCTTTGCTTGACATAAATAGATTTTTTGGTGCTGCATTCTAGAAAGATTAAGTAATATATTTAATAAAAATGACTGTATTAGTGAAAACAAGATTAGCATGAACTGCAATCTCCAGCATTCTATGGCTGACGTGTAGAGGAAGAAATAGGCTGCATGAGATTTATGAGAATTTTTTATCCCTTCATCCTCAGGAGCTTTACCAAACCATCTTCTGATGTAGTATTGTAATCAGCTAGATGTAGTGGTCTGCTCTGCAAATGGAACTGGATGAGAAAAAGAACAATTGCTGTTCTGCAGAAGTGAATGGTCTGGGTGGGGAGGGATTCAAAACCTTGCAAAACCCCACAACTAACTAGTTCACTTTTCAGTCTCATTATTGTTAAATCCAGCTAGGAGTAGCTGGGCCTGATTTTTTAAGGTAACTTCACAGGATCTTTTTTTTCTTCAGTGGAAGATAATCATTTACAGATGTAAAATAAGAGACATTGTGAGGATGTGGGTATGCTTCCATAAGGTCTTGTCTTAACAATACTTGCTTTCAGTGCAGGGTGCTTTTTTTGAGTTACTTTTCTGTTAGCATGACATGTAGCAGCTAATTATCATTGACTTCTTCCTTTCCTAAGTGGAAAACCTCACAGAGCAGCTGTTTTCAACCTCAAAAAAAAATGAAGTGCAAAATACTTGCTTAGAATGCCATGGAGACTGCAATTATTGAGAGAAAACTACATGTTCTTTTCTCCTTAACAATGTTGCATAGTCTAGAAATGACTTTAAAGCTTAGAACTGTTTAAAAATAATTTAGAATAGTAGTGCCACTCATGACTGGAACTTCATACTTTTAATTTAGAGAAGTGTCACGCCCTGATGTTCTTTGCTATATTTCATTTGTTTCCCTGCTCAAGGACATTTGACTAGATGGCTTTTAAAGGTCACTTCCAACCCAAAGCATTCTTTGATTCTATGATTATCACCTAGGCATGGAGAAAAATCAAATTAAAATGTTTGCTACTGCTCTATGGTATCATTTTCCCCTTAAAAACTAAACAAGACCATTTCTAATTATTTTCTAAGTAATTTCTTTCTAATGGAAGTATTTTGAGGAGACTTGATTCCAATGCAACCTCATGTTTGTCCTTTGATCACTACCATGAACAGGCAAGAAAAGCCACCAAATGTATGTAAATGAAGAATAATCTCTCTGTGCTCTCACACTGTACTACATTACAGCCAGAAGTGAAAAAAAAAGGGAGTGGAAGCAGCTATTTTTGATTTCTCCAGGGCACCAGCTGCTCTGGGATTCCAGCTTCCTAAAACTTGGTATAGATGAAGTGACTTCCTGCAGCTTTCTCCATCTTCTTTGCAGTTGTCCCATGCAGTTCAGTGGCTTGGAGTTTACCTTGTTAAGCAGTTAACATATACAGTCCATTGAGATTTCCAATTAATGCATCTATTTGTTTTTCTTCTTACTGAAATCATTAGTGCATTGAAATGTAAGTAAATCTACTTTTCTCATTTCAGTTCAGATCATTCACTGCTGTTTAGCCAATTATTTTTTTCTGGCATTTGAGGCTGAGAAGAATGGCCTGTTGTTGCCTTAAGGAATAAAAACCCAAGAATATAGGATGTTGTTTTCTGCTTGTTTCTGGTATTAAATTATCAGTTGCAATTCAAATCATATTTATTTCTCAGAGACAAGGTCCCAGCTAATCCTGTTACTTTGCTGTAGGTTCTTTTCCCCAGAATATCTCTGGTGAGCCTGAACATCTTATGTCACAGAAGGAATTTCTTTATTACACCCTTACAATAAAATTGTAATAAAATAATTCTGCAGAACAACTGTGTGTAATCTTTGTGTGCCTCCCCTGACCTGACCATGCCACCCAGGCAGGTTTGCACATGCACTGCACTGTGTTAGCATTTGCAAATTCAATATGAACCACAGCTCGTGGAATGCAGCCAGTTTGCATATAACAAAAAAAAAGGCAGGTTTGAAAACAATGCAGCATTTCTTGTGATTATGCTGCAGTGATTCTCATTTGAATCTAAATATATGTCAAATGAAATAAGCTGATGGTGTTAGCATCTGATTCAAATGAGTATTCTTTTTAGACAAAGTATTTTTTAAGAAAGTTGAGGTCTCTTAAAACTGAAGTGAAGCAGATATGTCAACTTTCACAGGTACTTCTGTGCCTTTCTGGTTAGTTTCCTCCTTTTGGTCACTGTTGTGACTATGCCTGTAATTTTAATATCTTTCCACACCAAGGTCAGAGGGAAAAGTATTTCCAAGCTGGATCTAAACAGTGATTTTTAAATCTTTAATAGTAACTTCAGCCTCAGGCTCAACAAAGCTAACAAGACCACTTCTGAGGTTGCTCTGTGTTCATTCTATAAAGTTTTGTCAGACACAAATACTTGCTGAGGGGTTTATATGTGTTTGCCAGCCCATAAGCTTTAAATGGTTCAATCACCTTTCATCTAATGAATCTTTAATTTGCTGTTTTACTATTAAAGGAAAATGACTCATCAGGTGGGAGATTTGGATTCACAACTCTGCACAGAAAACTGTCTCTTGGTACTGAACGTGGTATAAACATTACTGTTCCCTTTAGAGATAATTTCCTATCATAATCACAAAAATGCTGCAATGTTGTTATCACAAATGGAAGTTTGAGGTTATTACTGTATTGTACTGTGATATTTTTCATAAAGGCCTGAAATAACAGTATTCTTATTTACAGACTTAGCATGAAACAACATGAAGATTGTGAGAATTTAGCTTTTCTGGCCGTTCTGTTGCTTCATTATATATTTTATATATAATTATATGAATTATATTCATTATATATTTCCTATGAAGAAAGTCAAATTTTCTTGGATGTGTAGGGAACATGCAGGGGAGGCTGGGGAATGTATAGGGAATATGGAGGGGGGCAGAGGCAGATATTTCCAGAGGCTGCTGCAAGCTTCTGGTATGGATGCAGTTCAGACACAGAAGGAGGAAAAGTGCAATTCAGAGTTTCTCATTTAGGCTCCTAAAGTTAAATGTTTCTGTGGTACCCAGACAGCCTCTGCTTGTACAGATGTAACCATTAACACCAGCAGAAGAGTGGAGAGGAGGTGGCTGTTCCCTGGTACCCTCTAGAAGGAAATCCTTCCAGTGGGCACACTTACAGAAGACTGCTGTTTTGCTCTGGTAGCCAGAAGGATGATCCCTAATACAGGATTATTTACATCATGTCTGTTGCAATGACAGATAAGATGCAAGGAAAAAAAAAATCCATCTTTTCATTTTAAAGTACTGCCTTTTGTTATTTACCTATAGTACAGTGGAGAGAGAACAGCACAAACTGTACTAGAGAAGCAGAAAAGTACACAGAATAATTCCAAAACAAATTTAGTTGATTAAATGCAGTGCATTAAACCCAGACATTTTAATGTTGACATTTTAGTATTGCTAATGAAGGGGCCAGCTATTGATCTTTGCTTGGGCAATTGCCTATTGAATCCATTAGACTTAAATTCTGAAAAAGTGCAGCCTAATGAATTTCAAGTAATAATTGCTATACAAGGTAATTGCAAAATCTACATAGCAAAGATCCTCTGAGAGAAATTGATGAGATTTCTACACCAATCTGCAAATGTTTGCAACTCAGCATAACATGAGCTATTAACATCACTTGAATAAAGAAGGAAAATAATATTATCTTTTATTTAACCTCCACAGCTTCAGAATTCCAAAATTATAGGGCTCTTGGAATAGATCAGAACAGTAAAAGCTTTGCACATTTCCACAGTTACTTAATTAAGTGAAGCAACATAGTTAATTAATTAGCTGAAGGTACAGCACATAGCATGACAAGGCACTTGAGTACCTTTTGCCCACACAAGTGGGGCCAGAAAAGGGATCTGCAGCTTCACACTTTGATAAGCAGTCTTCATTATCATCACTTACTGATTTTTAGGGTTTAGTTACAGCTGGAAAAGTTTTAAACAGCTTCTCATTATGATGAGTGATTTAAAAATCATGAATATTTCGATTTTTATTATTTACAAGCAAGGTAGTTGGCATTTTCAGTGTGGTGCTGTATTTGCATTCGTGTTACTTTACTACAGGATCTAGATGTTAAGTGTTGGTTCCCCTTCACATTAAGAACTCTTCATTAACTCAGAATCTTTACTGAACCTATTCAAAGGAGGGAAGGAATTAAAAATCCTCCTGTAATGAGAGTTCTCACTGACTTCTGCAGACCAAGATTTGAATCCAGAACTAAGGTCATTACTGCAGGTTTGAAAAACGTTGTCAAAAGAGCAACAAAAAAAAAAGAACAACAAAGGGATGTCCTGCAGCTCCATCTTCTATAAAGTTTTTCCCAAACCGTTTTTTCTCATTATTTATGGACAGCATAGTATGAGAGAGATTGTGGTTCTGCAACATTGATCTTTGGTATTGCTGGTAAAAGCCACATTTGTAACAATACCAGCTCTACATAACAGAGAATCTCCTGTTCCATTACTTTTGAAATTAAGAATAAAGAGGTAAAGAATTCAGAGGTGCATCCTTATCCTGAGTCCAGAAAAATAGGATTTCTGCATTTGATTTTGTGTGTGAGATTAATGCCAACCTGTGACTAATGGGAATAAATAATACATGAGTCAGTACTGTGTTAAGGAAGTATATTCAGTATTTTTTTATTTATTCTTTTGAATGCTTTTGTATTTTTATTACTAGTTAATAGTAATAAAACCAATTCATCTTACAACCTATCTGTTTCCCTTCCTAGTAATTCCCAAGTCATTAAACTATTACCACACCGATTTCTATGAAATTCAGATCCTGAGGAAGGTTAGTTGTGCAGAACTAAAAAAGAAACGTTTAATCCCCATTTCCCTGCCAATACACAGGGCCTGTTGGGAGAGAAGTACGGGAACATCCGGATACCAGGGGAAGTGGAGTCAGCAGAATTTGAAATGATCCTGGATGCTGCTGTAGAGGCCAAGCTAGAGACAAGGATTTTAGAAGAGTGGTACTGCAGGGATGAAAATGCAGTGCCACCAGCATATTACCTCAGATCCAAATCTGAAATGCTGAAGAACTACCAGAATACTGTAAGTCCCCTCTTCACCAAACCCTGTTCTGTCAGTTGCAGCAGTGGGCACTGCCCAGGGCCAGGCACCTGCTGCTGTCTCTGAATTAGTTTCTAATTAATTACAGGCACCAGGAACCTTATTGGCAATTTTGAGATCCAAGTTTAAATTATTATTATTATTACTTCTCATTAAAGAAGTGATCATTTTAGCAGTATTCCTGCTGCTTTATTATAATTATTTCATACTTCATTCTTAAAACCTTCTTTCTATAAAGGTGTTAATGGTCTTTATCTTGAAAAGTACTGCAGTAGAAGTTCAGAAGATACTCAAAGTAGTAACTTTTATAATTCTAAAATGTGTATTGCATTTATTACAATTATCATACAGTATTATTACCAGCAGTATTAAAAGTTGAACTCTTAATTGGTTTCTTTTAGTTGATGAGTTTCTCTGTTACCACCTTATTTATGACTCGAATGTAGGACTTGCTTTCTGAAGATGTAGATGTGTGTATTACAGCTACTGTTTAACTATGGATATTTTTAAAAGATGGAATCTTCTTCAAACTCCACGAGTGAGAGCAAATGGCAAGATATATCAGAAGAGATCAAGAAGATTTTTAAGACTGCTGTGAAACTGCTGTATGAGAAAGGAAAAATTAAACACAGCCAAGCAAAAAGATACCTTTCCTCTGGTAAAATTCTGATTATTTCTATATATTAATTTATTATTGTTTCTAGCATAATTTCCATAAGCATGAAAATATATTTCTGTCAGTATTTTTCATGTAACTAAAGAGGAAAAAAATTATCACTGTGCTTGTGGGAGAGCAAAACCCCTATGAAAGCTCACAGTGATTTTTCTGTTTTTTTACAGAAAACAGATGCAATCACTTAAGAGCCTGCATGTTGGGGGTGGGGGATTCACAGATTCACAGATATTAGGGGTTGGAAGGGATCTAGTCCAACCCCCCTGCCAGAGCAGGATCACCTAAACTAAGTCACCCAGGAACAGATCCAGGGGGGGCTGGAATGTCTCCAGAGCA
>JAOEGS010009251.1:12413-28572 GCA_025447755.1 Corythornis vintsioides | reverse complement strand
TGCCACTGATCCACCACCCTCAAGGGCAAGAACTTCTTCCTGAGATCCAGTCTAAATCTCCTCTAATTTAAACCCATCACCCCTCATCCTTTCACTACAGACCCTTGGAAACAGAAATTTCCACTTTCTTTCAAACACTGGGTATGAATCACACATTTCAGCTTTGAACTCCTCGTGCAATACGTGAATACATTTAGAAAGATAGCTCCTGGTCTGGGAGAGTAGAAGTGTATCTCCTATCTGCCAGAAGAGTGGTTAACTTTGGGTAGTAAAGGAGTGTAACAGGAACAAAGCAAAACACAGAAACAGAGAAAAGTTTTTCCTTTTTGGGAAGCACTACCTGAACTCAGCTGGTTCCAGCTTAGCTGAGCAGCTTATCAGTCCTCTTGTTTTCTGGCTCAGTGAACTTCATTGTCTTCAGCACAGTGGCACAGCTTCTTGGGGCAGAAGATAGTCTATGTCTAGTCTTCCACAGAAGATAGTCTTTATCTAGAAGATAGAAGATAGGGAATTGATTTTAGGCTTTGTCTAGTTGATCAAAGCAATATGCTGACACAGGAAAGCAGTGATGCTGTCTATAAAAATCCATGGGTGGGTGTTCTTGTCCTGCTTTGAACCTTAGTCTTTTATGTTCCAAGCAAGGACAGCAGGAGTGGGGCAGCACTACTATTAATTGTAAAACAATGAGGAAGATGAACATGGCTCCTATACACTTGGGTCCAATGTGGGTTAGCTTAAGTCCCAACCCCCTCATAGTTCATCTGTATCTCATTCATCTTTCCAGCTTTCTGAACCTATTTCTCAGGGGTTAGACTCCTAAGCAGCAGACACAGGTTTCTGAATGTCATAAGGCTGCTCAGTGTCCAAACACTTGCTCCTGTAACTGTGAGCATCCCACAGCCCCTCACAGATGTGTCCCCAAGCATGTCCATGCAGTGGTACAGGGACAAAGTGGTTTCTCTACTCATGAGTCACCCACATGCCAAGTGCTGTTCTATGGCTACATGGGAACAGGGTGATTTACTTTAAGGAGCACTATTTGCATAACTAGAACAAAGCTTTCATTTATTCTTTATCTAAAGGGCATCAACAAGCAGGCTCAGGTGGGCTCCATATTTTCTGACACAGAAGATTCTAGGAATAGGCTATAGCTGCAAGGAAGCTTTAGGGGAGAATTAGCTGGAAATTCTTTGGCAGACAAAGGTAAGCCAGAGGTCAGCTAGAAAAAAAAAATATTTTTATCAGTCATTTCCTTTGCACCACAGCTGGGGAATGCATGGCCTGTGACTTCATTTCATAGGGCCTGTGGCCATTAGGCATTTTTTCACATTATTACCAGATAACATCAAAATGTGAGTTAACATGTAGCCTGGATAAAAGCATTCAGGTTTCAGTGGTTCCCCAGCCCTGATTTCTCCATGCTACACGCTCAAGCCCTGTACATAAATGTGTGGAAACAGAAGTTTTAGCCATCTAGCAAAGGAAAATTAAAGGAAAAACCCATTGCTAAAATGGTGTTCATATGCAGAGGGGACGGTTTCAGCCCCAGATCAGTTTAAAATAATCAGATATTGCCTTTTGTAAAAATACTCATACGTGTCTCTATGACATATCATAAAATGGGTCTTTTAGGTCATTAGCATTAGTCTGTATTAGCAACAATCTGCACTTTTTAATTTTGTTGATGAAGGATTAAAAAAAAATACCTGTTTCAACAACAAGACTGCAAAAGGACATCATTCAGAAATCTATTTTTATTTCTTCTAATTATAAAACCAAAGACATCTTACTTTTTCACACATTATTTTTCTAATTAACCATAAAATTGATTATGTAATCATCTAAATGTGGACTAGGACCTTTGGATAGTTTTGGTTATCAAGGATTTGTTATTAAGAATCATTATGAAGCATTTATGCTACCACAGAACTACAAAGTTCTTGTACCCTGTTAATGATGTTGCTCAATATCTCTTCCTGGAATGCCACATTGCTGCAGGGATGGTACTGAGCGAGCTACATTTTTTCCTGTGGTTTATCTTTCCAGCCTGGTCACTGAACACCATTCCTTGCATTTTGGAAGTAGTCTCCTGACTTAGATGATGAGAAGTGATGCTCTGTAAGTCCCATTCACATGTTCCCACTGTCACAGCTTTCACCACAGAACACTGCTACACCAGCACAGGTCTGACTTTTCAGCAGCAAACAACAAAGATAAATGAAATCATCTGCCCACTCCCATGCATTTTGGTGCATTTGAGAAAGCTTCTAGACTACAATAGATCTATTCAACATGGTTCAAGTGGAATACATACACTTGGAAGGTGAGAGATGAAGTAAAAGGCTGGACATGCTATAGCACTGATGAGAACAGAACATCCCAAAAGGAACAGGATAGTTCACAGTTTGTCTCCATTATCACAGTGCCTGTTAGTAAACTGCCTGGCATTTCCTACTGTAGTAGCATGTTGACAATAGTATATGAAGCTGCAAAGTTAACCTTTTGGGCTATAATTTTTCAAGGCAGACTTCTATCTTAGCAGGAACATTCTCCAGAAACCCTCAGCCAAAACAGTTGACTAAGGTACAAGAATAAGATTAGAGGTTCTCAACGAGCTGAATGTCTCCACCACTTTTCCTTTGAAAATACGTTGTCGCACCCGTGTTTTTGAATGAGGACTATGGATGTCAAGTGATAATTCCTTCCAGTATATGCATGTGAAAACATGACCAAACAATAGACTGAAAAGATCCTAGCACTTGCATGTATTCATAGAAAATAAGGTTTCAGAAACAGTATAGGAGTACTGCAGGAGCTGAGGCACCTACTGCTGCAGAAATACTGAGTGTGGATTTGAGAAAGGGCAAGAATGAATAGCCTGTGGAATACTGAAAAGACAGTAATCCTGAAAAAGGACTGAGGAGCAGGCTGGGTATGAGGAGAAAGGAGGAGGCAGCCTCCCTCGGGTGGCTTCCAGTGGCCTCCTAGTCTACAGCACAACTTTTCAACTGGGACATTTCTCAGCCTGTTAGCCCAGGTCATTACCCAGCCACCCTGAGGGTGTTGGGAGACCTAGCACGGGATGTGGAGCTGGTCTGCTCAGGCTTGGCAGGGCTGTGAGCTGGGTGGGCAGCATGAGCTGGGCAAGGCTCTGCACACAGCATCACACTCCATGCTCCAGTGGAAGCCCCCAGCCACTGGCATCTCCTGCATTCCTCACCTCGTCCAATGCAGGGATCTGTGAGCCTGACAATTACTGAGCAGAGTGCCTTGGTGTGGGCTGAGTTAATGAGCTATTGTAATAGGGCATTTCCTGGCTCTCAAAGTCCATTTTCAACCAACACCAGAAGCTTACAGGAGAAATAAAAAACCCAACCACACAGAAAACAAACAAACAAAAGACCAACCCTAATAAACAAACAACACAAAAACCAACAACTTGAAGTCTGCCAGAGAGCTGCCGCACAGCTTTGCACTCCTCTAGCTCAAGGCCTGTGGATGATACTTGCCCTCCACGTTACAGCATAGCTCTGCTGAAAAGAAGCATGTGCACAGCAGCTTTTATTCACTCGTCGGCTGTCGTGAGAGTGTTGGGAAGGCATCAGAGTGGGATTGGGACCAGGAGGAGAGGTTGAGTCTCTGCTGAAGGGCAAGGGTCCCGCCTGCTCTCCTCAGCCCGTCTGTTCCCCTCAGCCTGCTCTCCTCAGCCCATCTGCTCTCTCTCCATAGCCTGCTCCCCTCAGCCCATCTGCCCTCCTCAGCCTGCTCTCCTCAGCCCGTCTGCTCCCCTCAGCCCATCTGCTTTCTCGCCTCAGCCTGCTCTCCTCAGCCCATCTGCCCTTCTCAGCCTGCTCCCCTCAGCCTGTCTGCCCTCCTCAGCCTGCTCTCCTCAGCCCATCTGCTCTTTCTCCTCAGCCTGCTCTCCTCAGCCCGTCTGCCCTCCTCAGCCTGCTCCCCTCAGCCCATCTGCCCTCCTCAGCCTGCTCCCCTCAGCCCATCTGCCCTCCTCAGCCCATCTGCTCTCTCTCCTCAGCCTGCTCTCCTCAGCCTGTCTGCTCTCCCTCCTCAGCCTGCTCTCCTCAGCCCGTCTGCTCTCCCTCCTCAGCCTGCTCTCCTCAGCCCATCTGCTCTCCCTCCTCAGCCTGCTCTCCTCAGCCTGTCTGCTCTCCCTCAGCCTGCTCTCCTCAGCCTGTCTGCTCTCCCTCCTCAGCCTGCTCTCCTCAGCCCATCTGCTCACTCTCTTCAGCCTGCTCTCTCCTCAGCCCACTTGCTCTCTCTCCTCAGCCTGCTGACCCCTAACAGGCACAGAGGCAGCCCCGAATCCACCACTATTTCGGGTTAGAACAGCTCACCTACCCATACAGTAGCTCAATCTCCTACAACTGCATTATATAGAACATTTCCAAAGTGGTGTGAAATAGGCTCTGTGAGCACTGCTTGGGAGCCCCTGGCTGTGACATATGCAGTTAGGTGATGTCATGCGAGTGCTACTTTCTGGGAGGGATTTCTTTTCTTACAGTTTCCAGGTACCTTGATAGACATTAAAGATTGTGGCTGGGAAACACCCGACCTGGCTGCTTGCAGATATTGCCTAAGTTGAATCACTCCTCCTGCACAGGGAACACTCTTACTACCTAGACTGTGGCAGCAGAACATCTTTCATACCACTTTTGGAAACACCACACCCAAAACCAAAAAGATTCCAGGGAAATCAGCAACTCTCAGAGGTACAGGTGCTGCGATGTGTGCCTTAGAGCAGAGCTCCTCCACAAGGCAGCACTCAAAACAGGGAGGATTCAATGTCATTCCTAGGCAAAACTAACTGATGCAACAGAGGAGCTTTCTGCCAAATCCCTCCAGCACTGTTTAGCACTGTTTGAATGTTAAGAATATGAAAATTACATCATTCATACACTGACAGGCTTGGACTTTGCTTTGGGCATGGGTGACTGTCCCAGAGAAAAAAGGAGTAACTTGGCACATGTTCTTCCTCCTCTCTGTTTTCTAACCCTGACCTGAAACCAGAGCTCAGTCAGGTTTTTCTCCAGCTTGCAGGTAAAGGGTTACAGATTCTAGGAAGTATTAAATGCAAACTTTAAAGGATTTTATTTTCATCTAGAGTCACATGATGCCTTAATACCCAATGACACTAACTACAGTGTCTCATTAAGAGGTCATGCAAACTCCCAAGCTAAACAAGGCATTCTTACATATTTAACATTCAAATGCAGAAGCCAAGCTAAGCCATGGAAGATTGTAATCAGAAAAAAGCTACACTTCCTGATCCGCAGAAAAGCTACAGGTAGGAAAAGTTCCTCTTCCTTTAAACCTGCAACTCTGTGCTTTCAAGAAAAACTGTTTACGGGGCATATTTTTCACTCTTTCTTCTTTAACTGTCAGAACAGTCTAAATAGTTTTATCCCGAAAATACCTGATCTCACGTGTTCTACCTGCTGTAGAGTCAGCAGTGGTTTTATGCTCGGAAATACAGTTGGCTCAGCAGAAAGTCACACAGATTTTTTAAAGCCAAATCTATTTTTCAAGTAACCTTTTAGAAGATTTCTTAGGCATTGAAATGGTTGTGTTAAGAGCATGTGGGCTGGAGGGGGAGTTAATATGTCTTTGATGTCTGAAATTAAGAGATTTAGAACTCTTCTGACTTTCCTTATACTATGAATTGCATATTGTTTCAGTCACTTCAATCAAAGTGTATTTTAAGTGGTGTGGCTTGCTTACTGAACTTAAACAATTTCTGATTTCCTCTCCTATAATCTGGTGCTTTAAAAAAAAAAAAAATAGTAACAACTTTAAAAAGCAAATGAAAGGCAGATGGGGACTATTCCAGTGCTCCATAAAAGGAAAAAAAAAAAAAATTCAAAATAGGGATTAGGAGGAAATTAAGTTAAAACCCAGTTAATCGAGAATTTAAATTACATGAAAGCATATCTATTTTCACATGGAGTGATAAGGTTTCAGTGACAATTGCTGGAAATATTGCAGGAGTTCAATTTTTTTCACTTGTGCTGAAGGATTTTTCCAGGGTGCAGCATTAGCTTTTTTACCACAAAGACCTCATCACAATTTTTCTTTAAACTACAATTGTTTTCAGATAGTGGTCTAAATACTCAGCATTTTAATCCCTTTATAGGAATTTAGTTGGAGGCTACATTCTATAGAGAGAACTACATTCTGTAGAGATGGCATTCTATAAATACAGATTCTACAGAATCTGTATTTACTAAAAGATCTGTAGTGCATAGTGAGATTTCCACCCCCTGAGGATTCCCACTGAACAAAAGCAGCAAGCAGTGTTTGCTGGTTTACTCCTACAATAGTTAGGTGATGATTGCAAGCAAAGTGTTTTTTCCTCAGTTCATTCTATAAAACTCATCTCTTTTTCTTCTTCCCACATAATGCTGGGAGATGAAAAAGAAGTGAGGAGTAGTAACACCTACAGCACCTTGTTTTAGATAAGCTCTCAAGTTTCTTTGAAATATCCAATTTCTATCATAATCAGTACTTAAAATAGATTGAATCTCAACAAGTTTACCAGTAATGGTTAAAAAAAATGAATACTATCATTCACCTTCAGAGTGCTCATCTCAGGACATAGCAGGATCTAACACTCAGAAGGATCAAGACCTTACCACGTTCAGCCTGAGACATCAAAACATTTTTTATCTAACTAATTGTACCCCTACCCTCCTGGCAAAGGAGCTCACAGCTGTGCTGCTGGGAACGTAGCAAGAAGCCACTACACTTGAAAAGAACTATTGCAAATATACCACAACTGACCTCTGAACTTAAATTATTTACTAAAATCTATTTAGAAACTCTTGTAGATAAGGGGCTTATTTGCAAAGCTAAATTTAAAAGTGAAGGGAGTGAGGGGAACACAGCAGCTCCCAAATAAACAGCCTTTCACTGAGGAGTAACCTTGCACCTCACACACTAGGACCAGCATGACGTGGCCAGTGCCTTTTAAGAAATGTTTGTACAAATTGGGTGTGTGGTAGTAAAGCAGCACTTAGTAGCCCAGCAGTTACATTTGGGCAGTGTTAATTATGCAAAATATCTTTGTGGGGTGGAAGGTAGGACAAACAGTGAAGTTTTCTTTCTCTGTGACCAGAAAGATAGACTGGCCATTGAGTAAGAGGGAGCAGTAATTCCTCTCTTGAAGAGAGAAATACAACTGAGGCATTTGCTGTCTGGCTCTCTAGCAGTTCAGAAGCTCTTTATACTCACAATTTTACACTCATTATAGGAATTTGCACTGCTTTGATTATTACCTTTTTTTTTTCTAAGTGAATAATCCAACCTATTCCCTTTCTTTGTGACATCCATATAGAGTCAAACATGGTGTTTCACAGGGAGGACACACAAATCAGATTAATTCCTGCTCATAAACAAGAAAAGAGAATGGTGATTGGAAACTGAGATTATTGGGAACTGAAAAAGAGATATTTTCACATGGATTTTGAGGGAAGTCAAACAAATGTAAAAAAACCAAAACACTATCAGAAACTTGGAATAGTTTTCTCCTTTCCCCAAAATCAGACTAAGGCAAGCATTGGTCAAAAGACACCCCAGATCTTGCTAAGTAGAAGATGTATAAAAGAAGATGGAGTTTTACTTATTGCAAGGTTGATATCAAAAAGGACAAAGTAAATGAATTTTGGTAGAGGGGTCAAAAGGTATTATTGGAAAGCAGAAAATTGGAAAGGCAGCAATTTTCCTGAGCTCTCCTCTGAGTCACTTCCACTTAGACATATGGAGGAACTTCAGAATTTTATTAAAAGCTGAGTATATTGTTTGAAAATGAAACATTTAATCACAGCAGGAAGCAGGGAAAAGCAGGACCAAGTTTTCTTTTTTGTGTGACCTTTTTCTGTCTGCAGTTTTTACACAAGTTTATGTAACTTTCATTTTTTCACTTTAACCACAGACATTTGCTGCAAAGCCACAGATCCTTTCTGGTTAGAAAAATATTTCTGGCTGAATAGTCTATTATCAATTCATATAAGTCACATTTCCATGTGGGATGTTGAGGACTAAGCCATCTCCTCGGGGCTTGCTTTGTTATGGTGTTCCCAGTTGGGACTGGCTCAACCCTGCATCATTTCCCAACTATTTAACACAGTCATGTTTTTCTATTAAAAAGCAGTTAATTGACTGATTTTATGTAAACAAGGCCCATTGCCTTGCCATAGCAAGCAATCTGCTTTTTTGAAAGAGTTGATTAACAAGAGTATCCTATGTCAAGAAGAACACACACCCAATGACTGAAAACCATTTCAACTTCAGGTCCACCCTGGGAAACATTTCCTACTGGCTCCAGTGGGAATAACATCAAACTCTCTCTGTCAACAGAGGCTAGGAGAAAAAGAACTAGCCCAGTGCAGGCTGTGCTGGTGCTGCACAGCATGCTGCTGCCAGAAGAAACAACACAGCAGCAGCAGCAGCAGCAGCAGAGCTTTGCCTGTGCTGGACAGAAACTGCCCAGATGATAACAAAGCCACTGGTGCCAAATCTCCCCTGCTCAGGACAGATGCATCTGGATGTGAAGGCACTTGGCCCAGGCAAGCTGGCAGTGATGTCCTTTGACAGTCCAGTCCAGGGCAGAGTCTCTGAAGGCAGTGTCCAGAGATGGGAGGCAGAGAGTGTCACAGATGAGCCATATGGAGCCACATTCTCACAGTCCCAAGGACCTGTCAGGCTCTGGGTCTGTTCCCTGCTGTGGATTTATTTCAGTGACTGTATTTACTGACTGGGCTGTATTTAGAACACTCACTTCCCTTTCATCTCACTGCACCTCTGCAGCACTTATCAGCACCAGATTTGGGAGTGCCCAGCTTTATCTACCTTACTGAGCACCTGAACTTTGTGCAAGAGTCTAGGATGAAGAAAGCACCACCTATGCCCTGACTCAGCTGCCCAGCAATTCCCTCCTCTCCCTCTTGAGCTGTGCCTTGGCTCCTACAAGCCACCCTGAGAGAGTGGGGGCCCTGCCCAGGATCTGCAGCCAGCCTGGGTGCTGGTGCCAGCTCTGAAATCCACACTGCTCCACATTATGGGCACTTTCTCTTCCAGACATGCACACAGACAAACCCCCCCACAAAACAACAACAAAAAAAAGTGTTATCCATTATTCCTCTTATGATCTGCAAGCTTGACAGCAATCACATTTGCAAGGTTTTAACACTATGAATTTTCACAGAGCTGTTCTTACCTACTTCTGATCTACTTATAGCCAAAGAACAGTAAGTCTCAGGCAAATTCAGGCTTTTTGAATTAAGCTGGCAGCCTTGTTCTCATCCAGCTCAATGGAAAACAACCAGTTACTGTCAGCTGTCAGGAACCTGAATAAAGGTTTGCTAAGGGCCCTTCTGTCTCTATTTTTGTTTAGGGTGTGGCATGGAAAAAGCAATATTTACAATTGCAGTAGCTGTGCCCTTTGTGTATTTGTTTTCACATTCTCTTTCCCCTGTGAATTCAGCAGATGTTGCACAGCTTGACACCAGCCCTGCACTTGTGCTGTCAGAGGACGTGTGTGTGTCCACTGAATGCTAGTAATGAACAACTTCTGTGCAGAAAATATACTGATTCAACTGCCATGCACCATTTCAGAGGCAAACATGACTGAAGAAAAAAAAAAAAATGCCATAAGATTTAATTTGCAGTGTAAATGAAACAAAAGCTACAGTTGTCAGTCCTGGATTGAAGGCCTCCAGGGGCCTGAGAAGCTGCAGCCATGTACAGTGTCCAATTTCTGTCCTTAACACCTCCTTTTGCATTAAAATCCCTTGGGAATATTTTGGATGAGTGCACACAGATTGCTATAAACTCTTTGCAACTGGGATTTCTGCTGGAAACACCAGCCTGGTGTTAGCATCCAGCAGCAAGAGCAACTCCATTGCCAAAATGCAGTCAGGCTCAGGGTCAGTAGTGGAATTTTTCACTGATGGTTTTGGTGAACACAGTCCATTCTTTTGCACAGGAGTGAAAGAAAGAGAAAAAAAGGTTAAAAAAAAAAAATTAAAAAGCTAAACTGGCTCAATGCCAGAAAACACTAAGTCTTTTAAGGCAGTAAATACTTCAGTATTGCTCTAAGACACTGAAAAAGGCTGCTAATGCAATCAAGATAAGCAATTGGATAATCTAACAGAAATGCAGCTGTATTTCACTGCTATCTCACCCTTCCCACATCTTAGCCACGTTTTGACTGTTTTAATGCAGTGGTCAGTACTTTGGATCTGCCTTGTTCTGAGAAGTAACTGTTGTAATTATAACATAAGAACTCTTTGCTCTTCTGTCTCATCTTCCCTTAGCCACCCATCATCACTCATTGGGATGGAAACTGGTTTACAATCAGGAGTGGAAAACTTCACCTGCACTCTAAACAACTCTAGATTAATTTATCTCTCTGTTTTACACATTCATCTAAGTGCTGTAGCTAAAAGAAAAGTAAAACCATTTGAAGCAGGGCACTCAGGAGAAAAAGGCACATCACATAAAAGGGTCTTTCTTAAGGTATTGTAGCAGAGTCTTTTCTTGAACATTTTTGTGTGACTTCTAGTGTTTTCTGCATCTTTCTGTTTTAAAATGATGTGTTTGCTAACACTAATATTCAAAACATCATCTGAAACACTTCTAGTCCAGGTTGGTTCATTCTTTAACTGTGTCCCTGTCATATTATTCCCACAACTGTGAATTATAATGAACAAGCCCACTCTGAAATTGGGGCCTTAAAGGCTGCATGTGTTATCCACAGATACAACTGAATGCTGAGCACACTGGGATGCTTTCAACCACAAAGCTGCACAGTGACAATTATTTCAAAGGTTGCAATAGAAGAGTCATCTCCAACTAATTATAGCTCAGAACATTTTGCTGCTATGCCTACTCAAAAAGAAAGGAAATAGCATTCCATAAAGTTCTCCAATTTTCATAGTCTTCAGCACAAAATACATTTTTTACCTCCATTAGCACAATCTTTACTATTAAACCATTTAAGTAAGTTAGCTTTTGCCTGAATCTCTAACCTTCTGACAGGAATACAGATAGGATGTGTTTCCTGAAGGGAATTCTCTACTAACAGAATCAGCCTGCAATCTCCTCACTGGCTAAATTATACCCTGTGATTTAATATCATCCACCTCCTCAGAAACAGGAATGGAAATCCCATTTATACAGGTGGCTCCCCGTGGCTCCTTGCCAACAGAACAGCTTAGGACAGTGAGTTACACTCCTCAGAACCCTTCACCCTTTTGGGAGCTGTATCAGATGTCTCTGTCAGCACTGCCTGAAAACAGTCAGGGCTGGAATAAAGCACTGGTGTTTTCCAATTTACTTAGAGATCAGCTCCACGTTGCAGAGACAGTCCCACTAACCAAAAATACAGAATCCTATCCATACAGAAGAGCTCAATTAATGCTCTGCAGAACTCTTTCCTCCAAAAAAACCTCCATTTCTCATTCTACATTTTTCAAAGAAATTATTCTTCCTCCAGCACAATTATTCTGGGCAATTGCTGCCTATAAATTTGTTACCCAGGGAAAGACTACAAGGCCATTTCCATAGAAAACAACAAGCACTGTTCAGCACCACAACAGTGAACTGGCAAAAGCCAGTCTAGGTTTTAAGAAGGTAGAAGTTGGAGGAGAATGTCATTCTTCAAGCTCCAAAACTCAAACCCCAGTTGATGTGATGGAAAAGTTACCTAACACCAGCTCCCCAAGGGGTGTTTGCACAACTTCTTCAGCACTATCTGATGTTGACTGTAGCACTGAACTGGGGGCTGATTCAGTCTCTTTACACATAACAAGGTAGAATTAACACTACAGGAAAAATCAAATAGTGCAGAGATATTCCTGATGATCCATTGCAGGGACAGTAGTAGAAAGACTAAGCTTTTATACCATTTTTTTATGGATTTTTTTTTTTTTTTTGTATTAAAAATAAATTCCTAATCATGGAAAACAGGCAAAACCCACTCTTTTTCTTTTGTTTTCCCCTGGAGTTTTCTGTAGCAGCAATTAGTAATGCCTTTGTTGAGCAGATCTGAGGTGGAACCAAGGAAAACAGGATCTCAGCTGCCACACCTTTATGGCTCTGATCTGGGTGTCCAAAGGAGGAGGATTTGTTGCAGTCATTGGCTTGCCACCTGCCCGAGGCATTCAACTGGATCTAGCACAGTGATGCTGAAAGCATTCCTGAGTAAATCCACAACAGCATGTGTGTGTTTACAGCATCTGTGGAAGGTGTGGGCAGGGTGATTTCTCTGCTTTGTGTTTCCAGAGCAAGTCAAACCCATTAATCAAACTCATGCTCTTGTCCTGCTTCAAAAGGAGAAAAAGAGCTGATTTATGGGAACTGACAGCCACAGGAACCAGAAGCTAGTTGTGCTCACTCCCTTCCCTTCATTAATTTTTAAGCATCTGGTTAGGTTGATTCCTCAGATTCTGACCATATGAAAGGCTGCATGTCCTTCATTTCTATAGAGAAAGAAAAAGCAGCTCTCCATGGAGGGTGCAGTGTGTCACACTGTCATGGGCTCTCCATGCTGTCTGAGTAGCAGCTACATGAACATCTCTGCCCAAGCCATTTGCAGCTGGATGAAGCTGTAAAAGGTGCCACTCCCAAGCCATTTCTTATCTAGTCATTCTTTCACTGGTCCTGACATCAAAAACTTTAAAATGGGAAAGTGGTAGCTGAGGAACAGAGTAATCTACTGCAAACAAAATTCTCTTTAACAACAGACTCAGGGAAATTGCCACAAATACCTTCTTCCTGAGCTAATGTAAATGCCTCTTTTTTTTTTTTTTTCATCTGTGCATCAGGATCTCTCCTTCTGTCAGCTTGTTTTTCCCACTGGGGAAACAACCTGTGCCTTTTCAGTTACTGACCAGGCTCTCTGCAAATCAGGAAGATGGGTCAGATCTTGAGGAATCATTAAACAGTGTTCCAAGACAGCTATAGTTACCTACAACTTGCCTTCTCCTCATCCCTAGAGAGCCTAGGGGTCAAGTGTGCACTTTGACAGCTAAAAGATTAAGTTTTTTACTGAAAGCATTCACAGAAACAATTAAGGATTGTCAAATTCAGCCTTGATTTCACACAACTTCTTTCCATGACCTTGCAACAGAGCCTTAAAGGCTTTGATTCCACTCCTTGCAAGGTTTTGCCATCATCATTTTGGCACAGTTTTGTCATCAAGATGTAGAGGGTCTGCATTTTATACAGTGTTCCTCATACAAAACACATCTCAGCTTTCCTTGGGCTAAGAGCACATGAATACAACCACAGGTAGAAAAATATAGTGCAACACAGGGGCAGAAACAGAAAGACTGAATGTAATTCAGAAGCTGGCCTGCTGAAATCTGAATTAAGAGCTGAATTGATCAGAAAGACCCCAAAAAGCTATTGGAAAACAGAGTGTGCAGCAGAGAAAGTATTCAAACAATAGCACACATGAGAAGGGAAGGAAACTGGGAGAGGAATGCAAACCTCAGGGCATTAATTCAAACCACTGTTGGTAGCTAAAAGTTTCTGAAACTTGGGGACAGCATGGAGCTCTAATGTTCTTGGCCTACAAATGAAAACAAGTAAGAATTCTATGATTCTAATGTCAACAGCCAACTGCTCTTCAGAGCAGCATGGAAGGCTAAATGATGAACTCTGGAAAGAAAGGCTTCAAACCTGTATTATTTGAGTAAAACATGTTAGTTGTCTTTGATCCTCAGGGTGAAGGAGGCTCATATGAGAGGTGCTGGTTGACTTCACCCAACACTGTACAACAAACTGTGTTTGCTGCTTGAAAACTTCAGGTTGGGAGCAAGGTGGGTAAAGTGACAACTGTCCAGACAATGCAGCATCCACACACTTCAAGACAAATTCAACTTTAAAAAGCACAAAAACCTAGAAAAGGGATTCACCAGCAGCATTAGATGATAAAAACAAAAATAACTGCTCAGTGTCCAAAAGGTTAATTGTATGCAGTACAGAATATGGCAGGGGTGTGCAGTGTAGCCCTGCTCTATGCCTCAGCAGGCACAGGCACTGCAGTTGGATTTGGACTATGTGACTTTGAGGCAGCATGTTCTTCAGCCACTAAATTCAATGGAAGACATCAACAGGAGCTTCTGCAGAGCCTAATGATGAGGTTTAAATCCCAGGTTCTTTGGGCACATGAAAGCTGCTTGCTGCTTGGATCCATGACAACCATGTAGATACTGCTCCCTGGTTTCAATGATCTTCACCAGCATGGTGAGCTGCACTCCCAGCATCAGCTGCAGGTCACTTGTACTGGTACCATGCAGTAAGCTGGAGTGACTGGCTGGGTGAGGTTTCCTGCTTCTGTCTCCAAAAGAGCAACATGCAAAGGATGAAACAAATAAACAAGCAGGATGTGGCAACATTCCTTAATTTACAAACACTCTTCTACACACCAGACAAGTATTAAGTTTCCCAGAATATCTCAAAAGGGATGTTGCTAAGCAAAGATGATGGTAAAGCCAGTGTTTAATTAAGATGGCTGAGTGCAGTGTGCAGGACTAACAGCCCTGTTCCAAACCAGCACTAAGCACAAGAGGAAAAAGCTCCAGATACAATGAAAAGGGGATATTTTTAACTCAAGTTTAAGTACAAATATAGAATGATTTTTCTGTCTGAAACAGAAAAAATGGCTCAGTTAAAAGCCAGCTTCCACACATACTATTCTGCTAAATATCCAGTGTTTGAGCTGGAGTTTTTGGCACTCATTTTGACATTATATGCAAACAGTTTCACTAATTCATTGCTGTTCCTCTTCCTTAAAGAGCACACACACTACTTTTAGGTCAAAACTAAGTCCTATGCATTAGACAGAGTTGTTCACAGTGAAATCAGTTGTCTCTTGACACAATGCAATGGGTAAGCTTACAACTCACCCATTACCTTGGTCATTTTTTGAATTTTCATTTTAAATTTACAGGGGATTACAGAAACATATTTCCCAGAAGATTTTAAATAAACAAGCAAACCCCAATTATAAATTAAAAAGATCCAACAGCTAACCTTCTACCTCAAAACATTTTAGACAAAAGCAACTCACAGGAGATAAGAATGCCCTGGAGAATTTAATCAGGCTACATATTTTGCATTTATAAACACAATCTGCATCCTTTCAACAAGGGGCAAAAGGCCCTAGATTTTTTTTCACTTTCACTGTATGCATAATGTTTAGGCTGTGGCTTACACAAAACAAATAAGGACATCAAGACACAATTACACTGTAAGAAAGATTAATTAGACATTGGAACAAAAATTAAATGGAAGAATCTACTTGGTAATTAATAATGACAGCTATATCAACTGAGGATGGAATTAAGTTAGAGAGCAACACAAGACAACCCCAGCAAAAAGTTGCATAAAAATAGGAACACATGGTGACTCATTCTTCATAAACTTTATTATTTACTCCTAAATTACTGCCAGCACCTTGAGGAGACACACAGAAATTCCCAAGCCTTGCAACAGCCCACTAAGAGTGAATAGGGATATCAGCCCCCAGAGTCTGCACAAACATCAGGCTGCAAGCTGGATCTGAAATGGCAGCACACAAGACAAGAGATGTGCTGTAGGGCAACAGAGCAGTGCAATCAATCAAGGCTTCCAAGGTTCTCCTTGGCAACGACACATCAGATTATCTGGGCCACCTCCATTTGCATTTAGTTTTCAGTTATATTTCAGGCTATTCATAGAAAATCTTCTAAATATCACCCACGGGTCAGACACTATTCATTGTTGTCATCTTGTCTTTGTAGGCCAACAGCAATCATGAGCTACCTCTGCAGCCAAGGGTACCTTCAAACCTCAAAGCTAACAGTGACAGACAGAGAACTTTTCAGAGCTCACCCATACACTCTGAAAAATGTGCTGGCAGGGAATAGAGATGCAAAGACAGTGTAGCAAAGCCAGCAGGGCAGGGGAGCAGCTCTGGAGAAAGAGACCTGGGGGTCCTGGTGGACAGGGGGTGACCATGAGCCCTTGTGGCCAAGGCCACTGGCATCCTGGGGGCATTAAGAAGAGTGTAGCCAGCAGGTCAAGGGAGGTTCTCCTCCCCCTCTACTCTGCACTGCTGAGACCCCACCTGGATACTGTGTCCAGTGCTGGGCACCCC